>PVJA010004635.1:53399-75612 GCA_004027025.1 Myocastor coypus | reverse complement strand
TCTGTCCTTAGATGCCTAGATACCCTTTATTATTGAGGCTCCTTTGCTTGAGCCAGCAGCTGCTGCTGAGACCCTGTCCTGAGGATCAGAAGGAGTACAGGAGACGAAGCCTGGTTGTTGGGTTCCATAGGCACCCTGAGACCCCGCATGGTCAGAGGTGGTAGTTCTTTTTTTTTTTTTTTTTGTCTTTTATTGAGACAGGGCCTCACTGTGCAGTTCAGGCTGGCCTTGAGCTCACTTTTGTGGCCCAAGCTGGTCTTGAACTCACATTGATCCTCCTGTCTCAGCCTCCCAAGTGCTGGGACCACAGGCGTGTGCCACCATGCCCAGCCAGTCCATATATTTTTCCATTCTTTTTTTTTTTAACTTTTCTTTTAAACTGTCTGCCCCATATCTGTCCATTATGATTTCACTCAATTCATCCTGGTCATCAAAAGGCACTTTATTCTAGGGTGGTATTCCAATTAGATCAATATTTTAATGGCAGTCCATACTACAGGCTGCTATAGATCATTGTTACATAATTAAGTAGTTTTTATCAGATTTTGTTCTGTCAAAAAAAAAGAAAAACTAGGTCCTGATCAGACTCAGGACCTTGTTCTTTACAGGGTCATGGATGGCCCACCAGCCCCACTTCTCAAGGGAGTTTCATAAAGCAAGGCCTTGAGGTAGGCAGATTCAAGGTTGGACAAAACTATAGTCAGCTAATACAATTAGAAGAATGATAGGCAATCTTGATCCAATGAGAAATCACAAGGCGAGTATGAAGAGGGACAAAACTATGGTGAACTGATAAGGTTACAAGTATAATCACTTGGGTAATATTGGTTGAATGGGGAAACAAGTCATGTAGCAAGTGCCTGTGAGCTATACAAGGACTTTCCTGGAAAGAGTGGAAGGAGGTTTATCCTCCACCCAAGGTGATTGATGCCTATTTAAAATATTGGGCTAGGCTGAGGCAGGAGGATTGCTGTGAGTTCAAGACCAGCCTGGGCTACAAAAGTGAGCTGAAGCCCAGCCTGAACTGCATAGCGAGACCCTGTCTCAAATAAGATAAGATAAAGTAAAATACAATAAAACATAAAATAAAATATCAGGGGCTAGGGAGATAGCTCAGAGGCAAAACACCTATCCAGTAAGTGCAAGGTCTCAAGTTTGATCCTAGCCCTGAACATGTTTTTCTTTCTTTCTTTCTTTCTTTCTTTCTTTCTTTCTTTCTTTCTTTCTAATATGTATATTTAGTACAGGGTCTACATGGTTTCACTATGTAGATCAGACTGGTAGTGATTTTCCTGATTTTGGCCTTCCAAGCACTGAGATTACAGGTATGCCACCACACTGTGGTGTTTCAGTGTGCCCCAGGGGCAGGGTCTACACACACACCAGGGATCAAAGCCCCACCACTGAGCTCTGTGTAAGCAGGTGCTTTAGTCTGCTGAGCTATCTGGCAGGTCCTTGCCCTGGGGGGTGGGGCTTGCACAGCATGTGGTGCCAGGGATGGAACCGCAGTCCCCTGTGCCTGCCTAAGTTTGCCTAAGCTGGCACTTTATACCTCTGAGCTATCTCTCCAGCCTATCTGCATGCCACTTTATTTTTTAAATTTTATTTATTATTATTTTTTTAATGGCTGGGTCAGCCTGCCCTGGGGTGTGGCTGGCACAGCATGTGGTGCCAGGGATCAAACCTCAGTCATTCATTTGCCTAAGCTTTCCTAAGCAGGCACTTTAGACTGCTGAACCATCTTGCCAGCCCCCCCGTATGCCATTTTATTTTATTTTATTTATTTATTTATTTATTTTTTTGAGACAGGGTCTCACTGTGCAGTTCAGGCTGGCTTTGAGCTCACTTTTGTAGCCCAGGCTGGTCTCGAACTCACAACGATCCTCCTGCCTCAGCCTCCCGAGTGCTGGGATTACAGGCGTGAGCCACCACGCCCGGCTTCGTATGCCATTTTAAATGAAAACAAATACTAAAAAATAAGCCAGGCTGATGGCACACACCTGTAATCTTAGCATTTGGGAGACTGAGATATGAGGATCATTACAAGTTTGAGACCAGCCAGAGCTACAAAGTAAGCTCAAGGACAGCCTGAATGCAGCAAGACCCTGTCTCAAAAAGACAAAATAGCACAAGTGCCTGCCTGACAAGTGCAAAATCTTGAGTTCGAACCCCAGGAAAAAAAAAACAAAACAAAAAAAACAGCCAAAATCCTCAGGACTGCCTCTTTCCTTGTAATTTCTCTCCAAAACATCTTGCCAGGCTGGCCACTATTTTTAGAGATGCTATAACTGAGATTCTAAAAAAGAAGCCCCACAGCTAAGAATGGTTCAAGAGTCATAAGAACAAAAGAAAACAAAACTAAAAATCCATCATCAATCTTCCTCTTATTAGAGAAACCAATCAGCATCATTCTTGAGGGCAGAGAGAAGAGATCTGTAGTTCTAAGGGCTAAAAGGAAGATAAACTTAGACTAAAGCTCTTATATATATTCTTCGAGAGTTGCAAGATTAAATCTTGACCAGTTTGTGAACATGAATTAAGAACCCAGTTGGCAAGCACAAGGTCCTGAGTTTGATTCCTGGTGCTGCCTTATTCACTAAAGTTGTAAAATGAAATAGGGGCTGGGGAGATAACTCTGTGGCACAAGTGCCTGCCTGGCAATTGTAAGGTCATGAGTTAAACCCTTGTCCTGAAAAAAAAAAAAAAAGGCAGGGATGAGGGACTGGGGAGATAGTTCAGTGGAATAAGTGCTTACCCAGCAAGTACAAGGTCCTGAGTTCAGTCCCTGGTACTACAAAAAAAAAAAAAATTACATGATAAGTGAAGATCAGCTTCATTCTGTAAAGGTCTTAGGAAGACAGGGAACTCACTATTCTGAAAATGTGGTCCTAAAATTAGCCATGGAGGACAGAATTGGATTAAACACTTTTGTAAACTTTTTTCTCAGGTACAGGAAAGAAAAGGGAGATGAGAGTAACTCTATGTTTTGGTTTTGTTTTTGCTTTTTTTTGTCTTTTTAAGACAGGGTCTCGCTATGCAGTTCAAGCTGGCCTTGAGCTCACTTTTGTAGCCCAGGCTGGTCTTAAACTCACACCAATCCTCCTGCCTCAGCCTCCCGAGTGCTGGGATTACAGGCATGTGCCACCACACCCGGCAAGAGTAACTCTAAGTTAGGCACAAGAACTGAATCCCAACCATCTCTGGTGCAGAAAAACAATTAAGATCAGGGGCTTCCCCAGGGTTGATCTCTAATCCTTACCAAACTTGTCTCCAGAGCCAAAGTCCATCATCAACTCCAACTGCATTGCAAAACAGAAAATTAAGCCAATAATCAGGCTGCTTTTAACCTTTTGCAAGGGAGTAAGAGAGGGCTGTAGATAAAGCTCAGTGGCACAGCACATGCCTGGTAAATGCAAGGTCCTGAGTTCAATTCCAGTTTAGAAAGAGAGAGAGAGAGAGAGAGAGAGAGAGAGAGAGAAAATGAAAGTGTTCCAACTACGTTGTTTAGGGCTTAGTTTCTAATAAATGACTTTGGATCAAAAAGTTGTATAATCCCAGCCTACAAAAGAGATCTGTCATCTCTGTGGACAGGCAAAGACAGGAAATAGTCCAGAAGAAATCTTGGCCCTGGCCAAAGAAGTCTTCCAGACATTCTGGTTCTCTATCCAGTCACCTAGGTACTTGCCTCTATAGCAGCTCTATTTAAACCCACTTTGAAAATATATACTCCCCAGGTAACTATAATGCACTTAAGCAACTCATGATTAAAGTCTATACCCAGCTGGGTGAGGTGACACACACCTGTAATCCCAGCACTTGGGAGGCCAAGGTAGGAGGATCATTGTGAGCTTGAGACCAGCCTGAGCTACAAAGTGAGCTGAAGTCCATCCTGAGCTGCTGTCTCTCATTAGAAGTCTATGTTTGATTTAAGCATAATGTTACATCTTTCTGGTAACATTAAGGACTTATTCATGGGTCTGAATAAGTCCTTTAAGGACTTCAAGGCATTTATCAGAGCCATTTGAAAGCTTTCCTAAACCTTTCCTAATCTGTTTTAGGTCACTGAGCAGGGGAGGGGGAGGAACGTGAACACTCCCCATTTACTTCCCTGCCTTATGTTTAGACTTTCTTTGAATTTTTTAAAAAATTATTTATTTATTTTCTTGTTTCAGAACTTTTTTTTGTTTATTTATTTATTTTTATGGCCGGCTCAGCCTGCCCTGAGGGCAGGGCTGGCACAGCATGTGGTGCCGGGGATTGAACCGTGGTCCCTGAAGCCGCCCAAGTGGTCCCTGAAGCCACCCAAGCTTTCCTAAGCAGGTGCTTTAGACCACTGAGCCATCCTGCCGGGCCCCTTTCTTTGCATTAAAAATTAACCCTTTCAAATTCCACCTCTCAGACCCAGTAATTGTGGGAAAATCATTGATTAAAGTTGTCTTGGAAACCTTGCCCTCAGGTTCCAAAGGTTGAGAAAGAATAGCCTCAGAGTTTCATGACAGTGGATGCCTTAAAGGGTTAGAGGTGTCTAATTTTCCTACTGCTTACATTAACGTTCTAAACAAGAATAAGGGTTAATTTTTTTTTTTTTTTTTGAGACAGGGTCTTACTGTGCTATTCAGGCTGGCCTTGAGGTCACTTTTGTAGCCCAGGCTGGTCTCGAACTCACAGTGATCCTCCTGCCTCAGCCTCCCAAGTGCTGGGATTACAGGTGTGCACCACCACACCTGGCAAGGGTTAATTTTTTTTTTTTTGTCTTTTTGAGACAGGGTCTCGCTATTCAAGCCCAGGCTGGTCTCAAACTCGCACCGGTCCTCCTGCCTCAGCCTCCTGAGTGCTGGGATTACAAGCATGCGCCACCACGCCCAGCTTTTGGGTTAATTTTTAATGCGAAAACATTCTAAACATAAGGAACTTTTGAACTTTTCCCCTGTGTTGCAGTACAATTCCAGTTGTGAAATAGCATCATAATCAATACTTTCTTTGCATTCTATCTTGGATCTAGAGGGTAAGCGGGCCATGCACAAGTATAGAAAAATATCAGTCACCATGAGCACTCCTCTCGCTGCTCCAGCCCCAGCCCTCCATCCTTTGCTCATGCCTGCTCCAGCACCAGCCGAGGCTCCGACACCGGCCTCCTTTGCAGATCCAGCGGCAGCAGCCTCACCAGCATTAACTCCAGTCTGTCATTTTGGCCTCCATCATAGACAGCTATGAGCAATGCAACAAGGGTGCTGCCAGAGTTATTAAAACCTTGCTGTGAACTGTTGACAAGCACTCAGTGGAGGTCACCAACTGCTTCTCAGTGCCACACAATGGGTCAGAAGATGAGGAGGCTGTTGACATAGAATTTGCTGAGAACATGTACGAATTACACAAAAAAGTCTCTCCAAATGAGCTCATCCTGGGCTGGTATGCCACAGGCCATGACATCACAGAGCACTCTGTGTGGATCCATCAGTACTACAGCCAGGATACCCCTAACCCCATTCACCTCACTGTGGACCCAAGTCTGCAGAATTGATGCAGGAAGAAAAAACTGATCTGGGGTGGATGACCTCCAATAGGGAACCTCCAAATGATATAGGGAAAACTGATCCCCAACCTGAAAAGTACCTGCGATGAGTTCGTGTTCTCTAAAACTGAAGAATGAATTTTAAGAACAAACGAAGGTAATGAGCAGGACATATTTATTGAAAGAAAGTTCCTGTCCAAGAGAGGGACAGGAGGGGTGTCCTGAGTGGGTTTCCCTGGGGAAGCTGTCTCTTCCAGGGACTTTTATAGAGAAGACATTGGCACTCACTTAGGTGGATATGAGGTGGGACAAAGACTATGGTCAACCAATGAGATTACAAGCACCATTGCTCAGGTAAAATTGATTAAAATCGGGATCCAATGGGAAAGCAAGTCACGTAGCAAGTGGGCAAGAATACAGAGTAAGGTCTCTTCCTGTTGGGTGTGGGCTGGTGACTTTTTCTAGGCTCTTTCAAGGTGATTGACACCTACTCAGGATATCAATCCCTTCCCTTATGTCCATCCCTAGGGAAGTATGTAGTTGCTTCTGTTTACTCTTGTCTTGAGATCTGGCCCACAGCAGAGGAGTGTCTGTCTCTAGTTGTAAAGTCATATTGTCTTCCATGTCATCCTTGAGGGCCTGGCCCTGTCTGACTGCCTATAATATTTCTATCTAATTCACCTGCCTACAACAGAATGGTCACATGAGCATCAAGGCCTATGTCAGCACTTTAATGGGTAACCTAGGGCGGACCATGGGAGTGATGTTCACATCACTGATGGTGAAATATGAATATTATCACACAATGCATTGGAGTTGAATTGATCATGAAGACCTGTTTCAGCCCCAACCAGGTGATCAGCCTCTCCAGTGACATGCAGCAAGTCACTGGAGGAGCATCGGCTCACATCCAGAATGCTGTAAGCACAGTACTGCAATACGCAGAGGATGTGCTGGCTGGAAGGGTTTCAGCTGACAATACTGTAGGCTGCTTCTTCATGAGCCAGGTTAACCAAGTACCCAAGATTGTTCCTGAGGATTTTGAGACCATGCTCAATAGCAATATCAACGACCTGCTGACGGTAACCTACCTGGCCAGTCTCACACAGTCACAGATTGCCCTCAATGAGAAGCATCTAAACCTGTGAATAGGTCCCAGCCAGCCCTTCAGTCAGTCTTGAGTCTGAGCTGTAGGGCCCAGCATAAAGTGGAGAAGTGGTTTGTGGTCTTGAGCCACAAAGTAAGTTACCTGCTTGTGACTCTAAATAAACATAGTCTACCTTCTGTGAATAAAAAAGAAAAGAAAAAGAAAAAAATATCAGTCATCTTTTTCAACGTGTAAGGGTTGAGGGGTTGAGGAGATAGCTCCGTGGCACAAGTGCCTGCCTGGCAAGTGCAAGGTCAAGAGTTTAAATCCCAGACCCACAAAAAAACAAAGCAACAACAACAAAAATAATGTAAGGGTTGAACATTTTCCAGTGCTTAAGAATATATAACAAAGGAGTAGCCAGGTGTGGTGGCACACACCTGTAATCCCAGCACTTGGGGTGCTGAGGCAGGAGAATCAGTGTGAGTTCGAGACCAGCCTGGGCTACAAAAGTGAGCTCAAGGCCAGCCTGAACTGCATAGTGAGACCCTGTCTCAAAAAGACAATATATATATATATCAAAGGACTAAGCAATTTTGACAGGGAGGCTCTCACTTCTCAAGTGTAAGAGGAAAGAACCAGCATTCCTTTAAATTCTATTTGAAAAGCCGGGCGTGGTGGCTCACGCCTGTAATCCCAGCACTCGGGAGGCTGAGGCAGGAGGATCAATGCGAGTTCGAGACCAGCCTTGGCTACAAAAGTGAGCTCAAGGCCAGCCTCAACTGCATAGCGAGACCCTGTCTCAAAAAGACAAAAAAAAAAAAAGAAAGAAAATGGAGAGGAATTAGCCCTGTTACGAGGGGAATTACATTTTTTTATACCTTAGGGCAAGCCCCAGGTACTGCCATTTATAGTCCTTGAAATTCTACTGAGAAGAAACTCCATATTAGGAATAGTTCCTGTCTTTTGTTGTTGTTTTGGTACCAAGAATAGAACTAACAACCTCACGCTAGCCAGGCAGGTGCTATGTCACTGAGTATATCCCTGGCCCCTTGTAGATTCTATAAAAGCTGAAGTATTACAAAGTAAAGAAGCAGAGGACAAATGTCAGAGTGACCAAGAATCTGAGACCAGAGGCCAGAGTTACAGTAGGGGAGCCAAAGTCCTCACACCAATCCCTTTGAGTGCATGCTCAGAGCACACAGTTAAAACTCCAGGAAGTGAAAATATTTCATTGTTTAATTAAAAAATTGGTTTTGGTGTTTTTGAGACAAGCTTTCCCTGTGTGGTTCAGGCTGCCCTCAAATTCACAGTGCTCCCATGCCTCCGCCTCCCAAGTGCTCAGGTTACAGGTGTGCGCTATCACAACTGGCTGAGACTTTATCTGTTGCCCACTCCAAGAATGACTTTGGAATCTGAGGTTAAACAAATAAGCTGGCATCAAGCCGGGCATGGTGGCGCACGCCTGTAATCCCAGCACTTGGGAGGCTGAGGCAGAAGGATCAATGCGAGTTCAAGACCAGCCTGCGCAACCAAAGTAAGCTCAAGGCCAGCCTGAACTGCATAGCAAGACTCTGTCTCAAAAAAACAAACAAACAAACAAACAAACAAAAACAAATAAGCTGGCATCTAAGCAAAGACAACAACAACAAAAACATCAAAATTCTTTAGAGGGAGAAAACAAAATCTCCCAGTTCTGCAGCTCAAATTCAATTCACATAAGATCTCTGAAAAAGCAGAGCCCAAAAATGAGGCTAGATGTGGAGAATCAGGCCGGTGACCCACGCCCATGAGGGTAGATGTGGAATTTTAAAGAAGTTAGTGTAACTCTACCCACAACTGAAAATGAAAAAAGGAAAGACTTTCATAATGACTGAAAGGGGATCACAGCAAAGAAAAGTAAAGGATCGAATGGAAATCCTAGAAAAGTCCTTGGGAGATTTTAAAAATTACCAGATGCATTTAGTAGCTGTTTGGAGATGGTAAAAGTATACTAGGAAATTTGAAATGGTCTAAGCTAACACATGCGAGCTGTCCGGGTAGGCTGGGGTATGGGATGCTTGTTCTCACGCTAGCACATCATGCAGTAGTATTTTTTTTTTTTTTAAGAATTTATTTTATTTTATTTATTTATTTATTTTTTCTTGTTTCACAACCTTTGTTTATTCACTCATTTTTATGGCTGACACAACCCACCCCGAAGGCAGGGGTGGCGCAGCATGTGGTGCCGGGGATCGAACCGTGGTCCCTGAAGCCTCCCAAGCTTCCCCAAGCAGGCGCTTTAGACCACTGAGCCATCCCGCCGGGCCCCATGCAGTAGTATTTTTGATCAAATGTTAGACTGTGGAATCAGGATACTTAGCTGATGTGTGGCTTGGTGTTAGTGGTGTTTTAACAGAACTTGTCAAGTTAACCTTGTGTGCAAGACAGGACCTGGTTGGTGAGGTGATAACATTCAGATGCATTTCTTTCAGCCTTTGCCACTGTCCCTCATGGGTTCCACCCGAGCAGCACTAGTGTCACACAGAGTGGGAAGGACAGGGAGAGTCACCCTTCCTTGCCTTCTGGCCTCTGTAAAGGGAGACAAAAGCCAAGCACAGTCTACACACAAACCAAATAAAAAACTTTAACAATACTAGTAATCCCTACGACAGGTTCCTCAGGATTAAACAAGAACATACAGGCTCAGCAGGATGGCTCAGTGGTCTAGGAAAGCTTGGACGGCTGCAGGGACCGAGGTTCGATCCTCGGCACCACATGCTGTGCCAGCCCTGCCCTCAGGGCAGGCTGAGCCAGCCATAAAAATAAATAAATAAACAAGCAAAAGTTCTGAAACAAGAAAAAAAAAACCAAAAAAAAAAAACAAGGACACACACAGGGAAGTGCTTTGGGAAGTGTACTATATGTATCTAGTAACATTACATGAAACTATTATTATCTTTTTGAAACAGGGTCTTGCTATGCAGTTCAAGGTGGCCTTGAGCTCACTTTGCAGTCCAGGTTGGTCTTGAAATCACAGTGATCCTCCTGACAGAACCTCCCAAGTGCTGAGATTACAGGTGTGCACCACCACATCTAGCTACACAAAAATATTATGATATTCATGTTTATTTCACAATCTGCATTTTACAGCTAAACATAGATATGAAAGTAGCCTTCTGTTACTTGCTTTGCTAATAACTGAGCTTCTTTATCTAGAAAAAGGAAAATCGGCCCAGCAGGATGGCTCAGTATTCTAAAGAGCCTGCAGGCAGCTGCAGGGACCACAGTTCCATCCCCCCGCACCACATGCTGCGCCAGCCCTACCCTCAGGGTAGGCTGAGCCGGCCATAAAAATAAATAAACAAACAAAAGTTCTGAAACAAGAAAAAATAGATAAATAATTTAAAAAAAAAAAAAAAGAAAAAGGAAAATCAGTTCCTGAATAATGCTTCTTTCTACTTATTAAACTAACATTTCATATTTGTTAAACAGCATACTACAAAAAAAGTACCAGAGTAAAATGCAATGCTTATATACCATGTATTTTCTGCACAGAAGCCAATATTTCCAAAAATAATAGTTTAAAGATTCTAGCACTACTTAAGCATTTGTTTACTGCGTACTGTGAACTAACTCGAGCCTCACAGAAAGAACTCGATGCAAACACTCATTCCTTTTTCACAGGGCCTACAGGGTCGCACTACACAGATTGGACTGGTAACGATCCTTCTGCTTTCAGCCTCCCAAGCACTGGGATTACAGGTGTGCCACCAAGCCCAGTCTCAGTTGCTCATCTCAGCATGCCCTTGGGGTGGGACCAGACTGGCACACTGGGGATTGAGCCCTAGTCCCTGCACTCTGCCTAAGTAAGCGCTTTAGTCTGCCAAGCTATCTGGCCAGCCCTAACCATACCTTATAGAATATGAATATTAAGTCCTCCAGCTGGACATCTAAGACTCCTAACAAAGGGAAAGAGTATCAGTTCTAATCGGTCCTCACTCTTACTCCTAATGTTTACTGTAAAGAGAAGAACACTAGAAAAACCCAACAAAGGCCAGGCATGTTGGCACACACCTGTAATCCCAGCTCTTAGGAGGCTTTGGCAGGAGGGGCAATGCAAGTTTGAGACCAACCTGGGCAACAATAGTGAGCTCAAGGTCAGTCTGAACTACATAGTGAGACCCTGTCTCAAAAAGCCAAAAGAGAGAGAGAGAGAGAGAGAGAGAGAGAGAGAGAGAGAGAGAGAGAGAGAGAAAACCCAACAAAGAATTCAGTGCTTACTGATTTCCAGTGTGTCACAGAGGGACGCTGACTAATACACCCTTGGTGCAGAAAGCACCACAGCTCCTGCATGACCATCGTAAAGAGCAAGCGACCTGCCTTTTCAGCAGTGATGGATGAAAACACCACAGGGCTGGAGAATACGGAATCCCTGCTCTGGTTACAGGGGCCGGCACAAGCTGAGATTTCAAGGGAAGTTGCAAACCTAGACTTTAATGTGAAGTCCTCTCATTGCCAAGTGTTGGGACATTGATGTTTAGTGTCCGAGGTCACAGAGGGCACACAGGATATGTGTGGGCTGTGTGTGGCCCTCTGAGGCCCTGGGTGGCATGCAGCCCTTGGTGTACATGCACTGATGCTGGCCATCCATGAGAACGCAAGCACAGGGAACACAGCCAGAACTGGACTCCTACAGAGGTGCCTGTGTGGGGAGGGGGCTTGCTCGATGCTGACAGGTACACTGGTGTCTGCCAAGGAAGGGCTGGCTTGCCAAGTGCAGCTGGGGTGTGAGCTCAGAGTCAGGATGGATCGCTGAGCCACCAGAGCCTCCTCCCTGAGCCCTCTGTGTACACAGTGTAGGGCACAGGGTGCCAGCCGGTGTGAAGAAGTGGAACCTACCAGCCTGCTCGCCACCTTCCCATCTGCCCTTCCATAAAGCCTCTAGCTGCCACCCCACTTTTACCACACATTGTGAGCCCCTGGCCGTAGCAGCTCAACCCTTGTGTGATGCTCCACAGCTGCTCTAGGTGTCTCCTGGTCTCATGCAGGAAATGCAGAATGTAGTGAGCATGCAGGAGATGCTGGGGAGGAGGCGAGGGACGCAGGACACTTGACAGCCACCAACCTGCTCCATGACCCCAGGGGAGCTGGGAATGGCTCCCAGGGTGCTGCAGGGACCATTTCTTTCTCACCCACACTGCCCTTGTTCCTGTTTTTCATCATCCCTGCTGTCCCCCTAGACATCCTAAGCTCATCTCCTCCTTCCCATCTCCTCTCTGAAGCCCTCAGCATCTTGAGGACTGCATGTGACTGTCTCATATAAGCAGCAAGAAGCCTAGGTGTGGATGCAAGAGAGCATCCCTGAGCTTAACATCTGTCCTGGCTGGGAGGCTGAACCCTGCCACCTGCTGTCCCCACCTCAGGAGTTGGTGTCAAGAGATGTGGTCCCAGCCAGGGTCGAGTGCATGTCCACTCCATTGCTTTGCTCCTTGGGGCTGCCTCATCCCTGCCCAGTAACTCCACAACACTGGCTCCTGCCTTCAGCCTGATAGCTGGGGCATTTTGGTTTCCCACAAGGCAGCAGTACACAGAGGGAGCTCCAGAGGAGACTGAATCAGGAGGGCTCTGCCTTCCTCCATGGATTTGCCCATCACCAAGACCATAATTGGATGGCATCACTGGGGAGTCCTCTGTGTGTCCTCACATTCAGAAACAATGTGGTGTCTCTCATTCCATGTGTATTCAACAGCCATCTATTAGATCTGCTGGGGAAACAGCATGAAATGAAGCCAGGCAAATGCAGACCTTGTACATGGCCATAACACAGCTGCACACTGAGAATGCCTAGCCCAGCCACCAGAACCTGAGCTGACCACAAGGGTTGAGAGCTTCCCTGAAGGAGGTGCCCATGGCCTGGTGTTGTAACCAAGGTTTACAACGAAAAGGCTTTAACACAGGACCTATAATTTATAGGATTATTTTAAATATTCACCTGAAGAGTCAAAGAGTGCAGAAGATCTGTCCACACATTAAAGAACCAAATAATTCAGCTGAGGGCTTAGATCCCATGGCAATGCCCTTTATGGATCCAGCTGGAGGCCTAGAGCCCACAACAATGTCCCATACAAGCTAGAAAGTTTGCATGGATCTGTGGCTGAAGGCTGAGGTATCTGCACTTACACTCAAGGTAAGGCCCCTGCTCCCCTGAAGAGAACAGCAGCCATCCTCAGCAACAGTGAGAACCTGAGCTCCTCTCATGATGAGGACAGCTGAGTTCATATCAAGAAAACCAGCATGAGAAGCTTCTCCAGGAGAACCAACAGCACCATCTTCCTCTCTAGTTCTCCTTTTATGCTGTTGGCAACAACCCTCAGGTGGGCCTTCTTTACCCGAACCACACTGACTATTCTGCTGGTCGTTACCCATGAGTTAATCCACCACAAGGCTCCTGAACAAATCGAGTATATCCCTATGCCTGCAGCATCGCCACTGTCCCAATGCACATGACAAGGCTGCACAGGGTGCTGCAGTTTAAGATGCTTTATGGTCTGTACTCTTATGAGGGATAGGGGTCAGGAACCCCAGGCTTGGCTCTGTCACCAGGGGACATTTTCTGATCTATGGCCTTCAATAATCACTACCACTTTTGATTTGTGTATAGTGACACCATGGGTCAACTGGGACCTAGCAGGGCAGTTCTCCTGGTGACATTCCTCTCAGCTTCTCCAACCTCAGGGTTCTCACACAGAAGGGGGACAATCCATATACCCAAGAGCCTCTAGCACTGAGGGGAGATGCCCTGGGTGACCCAGTTGCAGAGGCAAGAAATTTCTCTTTGTAGAAGGGATCCAGTAACAAATGTAGATAGAAAGGTGGGAGAAAATGATCACTGATCACAGTTGCTAAACTCGGGGAAGTAACTTGTGCAAATAGCACAAGAAGCTGCTAATATCCCTTCCAGTGGAGAATGCCTAAGTATATAGAGATTTAGGGCTATGAAAGGAGAGGGATGAGTAGCACCCCCATGCAAGTGCTTGGGTGTTCATGCCAGGCAATGGGTTATGTGATAAATATTTAAAATAGACAAAGCTTATGGATTGATGGTGGAAGATAAGTAGTTTCTATTCTCCTTGAGAGGCTGTGATCCCATGACCCAAAGTGGTCAGGACAAGAACACCCTTTTCAAGGCTCATGTGAATGGCATTGGGCCTATGTGAAGGATTTAGGGTTCCTCCATGCCCATACTGCTGGGACCCACAAGGGACAAGAGGAACAAGCATGGCTTTTGGCCAAGGAGGCATTCTCAGTGTCCCTAACACCCAGCGCCCCCAAGAGCGAAGGACACAGGTAGAGTTATGGCATATAGGCCTTTTCTGGTTCCCAGACAACACAGAAGATGACGCTGACAGGGGACCAAGGAATGAAGGCTCCCAGATGATTAGCTGACCGTATTTTATTTATTTTTATTTTTTATTTTTTGTATTTTAGGGAAGGGTCTACAGGGTGTTCAGGGTCTCACACAGGTGCCCACCACCACGCCCAGTCTCAATTGTCCTCTCAGCACACCCTGAGAGTGGGGCCAGCAGGGCAGGCCCGCAGAGATTAGCTGATTTTAAAAAGTTCAATTTCCTGGCCATCAGAGAAACACAAATTAAAACAATTCTGAGATTCCATCCTACTCCAGATAGAGTGGCCAGCGTGAAGAAATACGATAGTTGTTTTAACTTGCCATCTCAAGGTATTTTTTAATGACTCTATGTGAGCCATTCTGGATATTTTTAATTTGTTGGTTTATTGCTGTTATTAGAAAAAAGTTTCATTAATTATTTAAAATGTTTAACCTCTATATATGATGTAGCGGTACACAGACATAAAAATGTATCTTGATTCTGATTTTACGGTGTGCTTCCTCTTCCTACTCCGTTGGCCACCAAGGTTGACTTCTATTCTTCTATTTCCCCAGTGGACTGGCCTCAGGGCTCCCCACGGGGGAAAAGCCCGGGTTCCACTTGGTGTGGCGCCTCCTGCCGGGCATACGGGGCAACACTGAGAAGCCAAGCGAGCTCAGGGCTGCCATGCTGCTCCAGTCTGCTCCGCTCTGCTCCGCTCTGCTCCGCTCTGCTCGCCCCTACGGAAGCCCGGAGCTTGAGGTAGTGCACACCTGGAGCCTGTGGGGTGCCTCTGAGCCACCCATGGCGACGAGCCCTGCTCAGAGAGCATCTGCTGTGCCTCCTCCCCTAAGATTTTCTATTTCTGTTGATCTATAAAAATTTAATATCGGAATCAGTTGTGATCCCAGCTATTGTAGATAAGGGACTCAGGCTACCGTCTACCAAAAGGCTTTCCTCACATTCTTTCTCATGTATCTATGCAACATTTACAAACTCTTTAACACCCCAGGTCATACAGGGAACATCAGTAGTAGTGCATGCCTGTGACCACAGCATCTGGAGGCTAAGGCAGGAGGACTGTCACTTGGCTACAGATTGCATCTCCCCCAAACAAACAAACAAACCCAGATAACAGTAAGTGCTGACAAAGAATATAGTTTCAGTGAAAAGCTACCCTTCGATCAGTCTCCCTCCATGACAGATCAGGTGCCCAGAGAAGGGTCGGTCTGGCCTGCCTACAGGAAGAGGCTTGTCACAGGATGCAGAGCTCAGTAGCAAACCCCACCACCTGTTCCTGGCTGTGAATCCCCTGTGCCTGAGTTGCACTTGGAGCTGAGCCCAGGGTATTTCCATGCTGACCCAGTGCCGGTGGTCCCTGCGATAGGCATGAGTTCAGTCTCACTGTATTTAGCTAGTAGCATTAAATAATCTTTTCTTAACAGATGGGATCCAGCCGGGTGTGGTGGCGCATGCCTGTAATCCCAGCACTCAGGAGGCTGAGGCAGGAGAATTGGTGAGAGTTCGAGACCAGCCTGGGCTACAAAAGTGAGTTCAAGGCCAGTCTCAACTGCATAGCAAGACCCTGTCTCAAAGACAAAAAAAAAAAAAAAAAAAGATGGGATCCAGCACAGTGACAGGAAGGAAACATCACACTGGGCTTCATTTTTGGTAGTCTAAGCATTTGATAGGATCAAAATCTGAATATTTATAGGGAGTGGTTCCTTGAAGTGCAGATCACATGGCAAGAGTCTGCTGTCAGAGGCCTGGAGGTTTATCGCACTCTTGCCCAGGCTTCAGAGAGGCCTTCCCTATGGGGGGCCCAGCTCCCCATTCATTTTCTTTCATATTGGAGAGGAGTAAAGCCTGGCACAAGGGGCATGCACTGTCCTTGTGTGTCCAAAAGCAGGAAGCAAGGAGGCAGAGATAGACGGTCACAGAAGCCAAAAAGGGAAGTTTCTAGAAGTCTAGGAGGTACCATGGGACCACATACCAGCCAAGCTAAACAAAGCCAGGGACTTTAGAGGCCAGAGTGCAGAGTCAAGTGCATCAATGCTGTTGCTAAAACCCTCACAGGCTGGGCAGTGGGCTCAGCATGGACCGCAAACTCGCCTGAGGGCCTGGGTTCAATCAGCAGTGTTACCAGGATAATGATATTCAGTCACCAGTAACCATGATAATTAAATGAAAAATAAAAATGATGGCAGCAAAGACTAAGAGACCTGACAGAAGCTCTGGGGATGGCTAAGGTCACTATGGCACCGGGATGCTGGGATCATAGGTGTGGCCCATGCCCAGTACGCAGATATGTTCACACTAGGAATGCACTACATGCTAGCCGCTGGGCCTCACTGCACATATGTGCATGTGCATTTTACTAATTTGCATGCCCACCACCAACACTACAGGGGATCAAACCCAGGTTCTTCATGCTGAACTGCTTTCCCAGTCTCTTTACATTTTTAGAGACAGGATATTATTAATTTGCCCCTGTTGGGTTCTTTTTTTTTTTTTTTTTTTTAATCATTTTGAGACAGGGTCTTGCTATGCAGTTGAGGCTGACCTTGAGCTCACTTTTGTAGCCCAGGCTGGTCTGGAACTAGCATCGATCCTCCTGCCTCAGCCTCCCAAGTGCTGGGATTACAGGCATGAGCCACCATGCCTGGCTTCCTGTTGGGTCCTAAACAGTGAATAAAGCCATGCAGTCCTGAAGAAAGTGTTCTGGTGCATGGATGTTTGGCTTAGGCTATCACCAACACTTCCAAAGCTCTTGAGACATCCCAGTGAAGTCTTCTAAGAGGTAAAAGTGGGTGGAACAGTAGGGGGCAGGAACAGACCAGACGCAGAGTCTGCCCATGGTAAAATTCACTTTGGGTGAGAAATCCCAAGTTTGAGACACCACCTATTTCACAGATCTCAATTTACTGCTTTATGGAATACACCCTCCTTGGTCATTGCTAGACCCATGAAATACCCAGAATTCATTCAACACTGCAAAAGCTAGATACATGGTGGGCCAGCCAGATAGCTCAGCGGACTAAGGTGCAGAGCACAGCGGCCAGGGTTCAATTCTAGGTGTACCATGCCAGTCCCTGAGACGACTGAGACTGGGCATGGGCCACACCTATCATCCCAGTACTTGGGAGGCTGAAAACAGAACAATCACTATGAGTCCAATCTATATCATAAGACCCTATATTAAATTTAAAAAAAGCTAGATACATGGGAGGGTTCTTTATGTAGAATTTAAAGAAAATTAGACAGGGACAGGCATCATCCAGTGATGCCTGACATTGTATGTAACTTATCTCCTTGTCCTAAGATGATAGTAGTGGACCTAAAGATGCAGTGTTTTCTGCATATACTTGAGCCCTGGCTTTCAGAATATGTTTATCTTAGAACAGAAAGGTCCTGAGACCAGAGCGAAATAATAATATTGTTGGACTGTCCTCCTTCAGAGATGATGTTATTCTTGGCAAAATTTAAATCAGAGATTGGTGAGCTCTTCAGTTAAAAGAAAAAACTCCTCCAATAAATATGTGGACAGTATCTTATTTTCTAGGAAGACCAAAGGAGCACAGATCTCTCAAGCTTTTGTGACACACCTGGGCTTTTAGTTGCCTCTGTGGTGAAGACTATGCTTAACGGTAAGAATGAACCTCTGCTGAAGTGGTGTGCCCATTACTGGGGACAGTGCATGAGTTCTGTCATTGGGAGACTACTTCCTGAGCATGCCCAACTCTATTCACAGCAGACTCTCACGAAGCTCTTCAAGGAGGACACAGGTCATTGAGGAAAAGCTATGCCCTGCTCCTAGTCTGGGTCTCCAAGACACTGGAAAGCCCTTGTACTAGTCCCATGAAAGACAAGAGTCAAACTTAGAGCAGTAACCCAAAGTGTAGGAAATGTGAGAAGACCATGCCCACCTAACCCAGGGGTTAGTGACCCATGTGCTTATATGCCTGATGGTACTTTGTGACTTCACTTGTGCACTCTGCCCAAAATAAACTCTGGGCACACTGTCCTGTCTTCACTATGATCTTTACCTCTTATTGGAACAAACAGGAGAGAATTATCCCACCTTTGAGATGCTATTATCCTGTATTACTAGACAATTCTGACCTCACCCTAAAAGTAGTGTAGCCTTAAACACAGCCCCTCTGTTTCGCTCTGATACTAAACAACCAGTTTGTAGTCATGTGTAATGTCTGAACAGGTTTATTCTACCCATCCTGGTCTAACAAACCTGAAGGTACTTATAGATGGGTGTGGTTCTATAGCCAAGGACTAGTCATGAAGACTATCCCTCCTGAGACTCAGAGAAACATTGGGAGCAGGAACCCCCAACCCCAACCCTCAGGTGCCTCTGCACAGGACATGGAAGCTCCCAGCCCCAACAAGGGCCCACCTTATAGTGAAGCAGGCAGCGACTCCGAATATGATTTTGGGGTAGTTGATGCCTGTGGAGCCCTGTGGAAATAGAGGATCCCACACAGTATATTCAGCTGAATTCCTTAGGGCCTGGGCAGCCTCTTGCTTTTGTTTCACAGTTGATACAGACACTGTCACTCCCAGGCTCACCATGGCTCCTTGGGGTGAGACTCCCATGTTGAATCACCATTCAGGACCCAGTTCTGCCCTTTCCCATCCCATGTTCTGTTTGTCCAACAACAAGAATGACTCCCAGCAGTGGGTCACTAGTCCTAGAGCGCTGGATGGAAAGGCCTGGGTGTTACTAAATCAGGGCTGAACAGTTTCATCCCAAGTTTAGCTGCAAGTAGCAGATTGGTCACATTGCAAATCCCTTGAAAGGAAAGGAACACCAACATGAGGGATTGGATACTTAGCAGGAAACTTTTAACCCCCCCCCCAATCTCATTCTATATAGCTGCTTGCTTTTAGTCTCCTTTAACAATCACTGCTTTATTTATTTATTTATTTATTTATTTATTTAGTCTTTTTGAGACAGGGTCTCGTTATGCAGTTCAGGCTGGCCTTGAGCTCACTTTCGAAGCCCAGGCTCTGGTCTCGAACTTGCACCGATCCTCCTGCCTCAGCCTCCCGAGTGCTGGGATTACAGGCATGCGCCACCACGCCCGGCTGGGTAATCACTGCTTTAATATAATTCCCTAGTATATTATTAGTGACCCGTTGGCTTTGCTAACAGTGGCCTAGGTTATTTTCCAGGGCCTTGAAGGCCACTTTTATTGAAACTGACACTTTGCATGGACCTATGCAAGTGTTTAGTGGTGTCTTGGTTACTCTTCTCTCATTGCCGGGACAAATACCCGACACTCAAAATGAAGGAAAGAAAGGTTTATTTACTTGAGGTTTCAGTCCATACTTGGCTGGCTCCAAGGCAGAGAGGCACAATACAGAGGCCAGCAGTTCATGGTGGTGGAACAGCAACAAAATGGTGACAAAGGCAACTGACCAACCAGGGAAGCAGACAGCAACAGCATCAGTCTGTCTCTCTGTCTCTCTTTATATTGCATTCAGGCTCTGCCTCAGCCCACACTCATAGGCCCAGCAGTACTCAGACCGGTAACTCCATCAGTATTAAAACACATAATCCCAGTGGATCATGAGTCAAGTCTCAAACCTAGAAGTCCCCACTCCATGATTGCATGAGGCTTTGGGGGGACAACTAGACATAAACCATAGCAAGTGGGCAACCTGTTAACAGCAGAGTCCAGATCTCCACCCTGAGGTCTCACTCATGCCACCATTTCCTGAACATTTCCATAAAGAGTTATAAAAGTCAATTATTTATGCAAAAAAACACTAACTACTTCACCTCCTGTTGGTTTTTTTTTTTTTTGTGGAACGAGGGACTGAACTCAGGTCCTTGCACTTGCCAGGAAAGCACTTATTCTACTGAGCTATCTCCCCAGCCCCCATATGCAAACTTTGACACCTCTCCAAAATTATCATTTCAGCAGCCAGCAGAACAGACAGGCATGGCCTCCGGGACATAGAAGCAAGGTCCTGTGGCAGCCAGCAGGGGCTGGGCCAGGGAGCCTGAGCGCATCCAGCTGGCCTCATGCAAGCCAGTGTCCTCTGGAAGCTGAACCTGCAGGACTTGCGGATGCTGAGCCTGGTTTCCTTTAATCCTGAAACCTGTGATTTCAAATGCCCAAATACTAGCCCTGAATTCAGGCCATTTGAAGACAGCCTCTAATAAAATGCTAATTTCTAATTAAAAATAACTCATTTCCTCAGAGTATAATACTTTGGTGAAATATCTTTCAATTTTAATTTGCCCAGTAAAAATTGATGGTATTTAGGGTTAACCTGATAGCATGTTAAGGTGAAGGTAAATACACTGTATCTAGTAAAGGAAATACACTTGTTAATATGCAAAAGTAGACACTAAAATACTTTTAAAGTGACCGTGAAAACAAGACAGACTTCTTACTATTATTTGTTGCATGTTTTTTGTTTTGTCTTGTTCTGTTTTTTTTTTTTTTTTTTTGTCTTTTTTTGAGATAGGGTCTCACTATGCAGTTCAGGCTGACCTTGAGCTAACTTTTTGTAGCACAGGCTAGTCTCGAACTCACACTGATCCTCCAGCCTCAGCCTCTCAAGTGCTGGGATTACAGGTGTGCACCACCACACCTGGCTTGTTTTGCATGTTTTAGCCCTGTGTGGGTAACAATAATGTGTCCATTCATGTGTATAGTTTATCAGTGTATCTGTGTCAAGTTCTTTTGTTGCTGTGACAAATATCCAACACCCAAAATTCAGGAAGGAAAGGCTTATTTTGCTCACAGTTATAGAGGTTTGAGTCCACACTCAGCTGAATCTAAGGCAGAGTGACACATGGCAGAGGGCAATAGTTCATGGCCTTAGAAAGCAGCAAAAGCAAATAAAAGGAGGAGCAGCAGCTGTTGTAGCTAGCAAGCTTCTCTACTCTCCTTATATTTGTATGCAGATGATCCACTCCAAGCGGTAGCACTCATACCCATAATCCCAGCATTGAGTCAATAATTAATCACGAACTCTAGAAGTTACCCCATGACAACATAAGGCTTTGGGGGAACAACTAGACATAAACCATAACATTCTGCCCCTGGGCTACCAAGAGAAGCATGCATATCCCTTTATGCAAAAGGCAGTTAGTATGTCTTTAAGAGTTGCCAAAGTTTAACAATTTCAGCATTGGGGCCCGGCAGGATGGCTCAGTGGTCTCAAAGCTCCTGCTTAGGAAAGCTTGGGCAGCTGCAGGGACCACAGTTCGATCCCCAGCACCACATGCTGTGCCAGCCTTGCCCTCAGGGCAGGCTGAGCCGGCCATAAAAATAAATGAACAAACAAACAAAAGTTCTGAAACAAGAAAAAATAAAATAAAATTCTTTAAAAAAAAACAAAAACAAAAACAATTTCAGCATTGCCAAAAAGCTCAAGTCCCAAGTCCCCTCCAAGATCTAAGGCAAACTCTTACCTGTGAGCCCATGTACAAATAAAAACTTAAACACTTCCAACATTAATGACACAAAATGAACATTGTCATTCCAAAAAATACAAAGAGGGACCAAATCAAGTCCAAAATCCAAAAGTGTAAACATTAAGTCTTAGAGTTACATGTGGAACATCTGGAGCACTCTGTGATGAGCTGTGACCTACAAAAGCCTTACATGGCTCTGCCCCTGTGACACTTTAGGGGTTGTAGCTCCTATGGCTTCTCAGGCCTGCTTTGCTCCCTTCTTGCAGCTTTCCTTAAATGATCCATGATCCTGGCTTTTCCTAACTTCTGAAGTTTCCACTGCATATTAGAGTTCTTACTCATAGTTTCACAGACTGCCCTCCCAGGGGCACACTGTCTGGCCTCCCAGGCCTTCTTCTGAAATCTAGATGGAAGCCTTCTTAATCTCAGAACTCCTGCATTGTGCATACACTTAAAACCAATGCCATGTGGATAATGCCAAGGTCTACTGTCAGCTGAAGCTGTAGCCAGGCTTCCTTTTCTCTTGACTGTAAGGGTTGATTTTCTGGATTACTGTGCACTCTGAACATGATTCTGAGAAACAAATTCTCTATGCCACTGTCTGGAACATGGTGTTTTGCAGCTTTCTCCTCACATGAAAGTCTTTAATTTTTGCAGTTTTGAGGCTGCAAAGGACAGAGATTTGCAGCTGGCGAGATAGCTCAGCAGTCTAAAGCGCCTGCTTAGGCAAGCTTAGACAAGCACACAGGGACTGTGGTGAGATCCCTGGCACCACATGCCACACCAGTGCCCCCCCC
>PVJA010004635.1:0-53299 GCA_004027025.1 Myocastor coypus | reverse complement strand
CTCAGGCCATCCCTTTCCATTCTCCTGTTCCTTCTCAGCAGTGGAGAACATGTCAACTCTGTTTTTAGTCCATAGTTTTCTTTTCTTTTTTTTTTTTGTCTTTTTGAGACAGGGTCTCGCTATGCAGCTCAGGCTGGCCTTGAGCTCACTTTCGTAGTCCAGGCTGGTCTCGAACTTGCACCGATCCTCCTGCCTCAGCCTCCCAAGTGCTGGGATTACAGGCGTGCGCCACCACGCCCGGTTCAGTCCATAGTTTTCTTGGTAGCTACTTTCTGACCAAACTCACAACATTTTAAATTATTCTGCTGGATTATTGATTCTTGATTCTCAACATAAATCTGACTAAAAACCCCCAACAATAGCCTTGCCACTGCTTCAACATTTTGCTGCCTTGAAATTTCTTTTTCCAGATTAATCCATTCACCATGCTTAACCTTAGCCTCAGGCAAGTTATCCAGACATGAGAAAAACTCGAAAAAACTTTCTGCGAAACCATGCACACATTGCTTGGAATCAAAAAAAAAACAATGCAGTCCTTCTTCCTAGAATAGCCTGCTCTTTACATGCAGGATTTCTATCAGCCTTTTGGTTTTCTGAGCTCTGATGAGAATCTTCCATACAGAAGTGACATTCTTATAAGTCACATCTCCCAAGCCCTTCCTATCTCTTCCCAAAGGCTTATAATCCACAGAATCTGGTTTAGTCACAGCAACAACCCCACTTCTCAGTACCAAATTCTGTCACAGTTACTTTTCTCTTATTGCTGGGACAAAATTGTGGTTTGACATCCACAATTAAGGAAGAAAAAGTTTATTTAGTTCACAGTTAGTGGAGATTTCAGTCCATACTCAGCTGGCTGCAAGACAGAGTGCCACATGGCAGAGGGCAGCTTTTCATGGTGGTGGGAAACAGCAAAGAGCAAGGGCATAAGAGAGGAATAGTTGCAGGAGTGGCAGAGGCAAGTGTCTTCTTTCCTTGTACTGTCTTCAGGCCATCTGCCTCAGGGTGGCTGTGGCACTGACGCCCACAATCCCAGCCTTGAATCATGAATTAATCACAAACTCTAGAATCATATCCCAATGACTTCATGAGACTTTGGGGGGACAATTACATGCAAACCATAACAATGTCACTTAGTTTTTCCTGGGTAAGTTTTGTGTTTTGGTGGAAAGAAGCCTGGTTGTGTGATTTCCTATTTTTTTAAGCATGAAGATATAATTATAATGCCTGAGCTTTAGTTTCCCAGTCTGTGAAATAAAAACCCTGTTGACGTCCTTTGTAAACCTTTGTTTTTGGTACTTGAGTACTTTTTTGTCCCCTACATTTTAGGAGCAAAAAAGTTGAAATGATGGTATAAGGCGACAGCATCTAACTTTTCAACTAGAACTACTTTATAAAGGAATGATTCATAGTCTATTATACCAATTTACTTTCTATTGTCCAGCACTAGAGACACAGAGAATGTCTGAATATAGAACAACTATAGTTTTGCTTAACTTATGCACATGAAGTTCAAAGTGATGAAAATTTAGGATCCAGATCATTAGAGTTAACTACTTGAAAAGCACCTAGTAATTATGATTTTGATTTTTTTCTCCAGTAACAAAGTCAGAATTTGGAAGGGGTCATTGAGGTGGGAATCAAGGGTCTCTGTGACTTCATGGATAGCAGGCACCAAGGTGCTGAACGCTTTTCTGGTTTTGAAACCTAAGCCTGTACCCACCTCTCCTGGTGGGGGAAGTGATTTCCAATTTTCTCAGGTACTGTGGCCTATGTGATTGTGTTGTTTGTTTTCCAGGAAATGCAGTGCTCCTGGAGACAGTAAGCATCTTTTCCTGACTCTCCAAACCCAGGACAGCAGGTAGGAAAGAGTTCGTTCAGTAGGAAATATTCCACATGGAATCAGATATTTGTCCTTTTTTCTTGATATTTTGCATTAGACCATGGTCTTTTCTGCCAACAGCACCTAACTTCTTCTGACAGCAAGCAAATCACCTCAGAAAACTTGTAGGTGTTGGAGTGAGGGAAATGATGCAGCCCTGAGGTTAGGCTGGGCCAGGAATATGGGGCAGGATTAGAGCATCTTCCTTCTGGCAGCATCTGTGGTCATGCCCGATTCTTCACACTTCCCTGTGTCTGCACAAAGAAGAAATCTCAACAAGGAAAATAAGAGGAATGATGGATGAAAAGCTTTCTTCATTTGCTGTATGCTTAGTATTGAAAAGCTTACAAGCTTTCTGTGGAACATATTAATCAAGAATATGTTGGTCCTTTCAGATTTTGTGATCAAAGAGAAAGTAACAAGATGTGAAACTGTGCAATTCAAATAGATACAAAATACATCCTATGAGAAGGTACTTTTATCTTGCTCTGCGTATGCGTGCACTAGGCATTAAACTCTGGCCCTTGAGTATTCTAAGCAAAGGACTCAAACTCTGGACTTAGCCATTCCATCTGTGTGCTCCTCTATATGTGTGTGCATGCATATGTGTATGTACATGCACATAGACACATATATGGTATGATTGAAAAATGTGAATGTGTAGACTACTAAATGTGGTACCATAAAATACATATTGGTATCAATCCTCCTAAAATATAAAATACTCTTACTCTCTTTGACCCCATTTATTCCATCAACTTTGCTACTTTCTACAGCATTTCTGGAAATTCTCCATCATTGTTGTGGCTGCCTCAGTGACTTGCATTGATTCAAATAGTCATATGGTGCCATATTCTCTGAACAGCTGAATGAAGACTCACCACACTGGTTTTAGGAGCCTGCCTCTCCTCCAGATGGTAGTTAGTGGCCGTAGTCACTGCATGATGGATGACACCTTATGATGATACTCAGGAACATACACTTTCCTGTACAGGTGCAGACTCCCCCAAGGCCGGAGCAGATACCCAGATCACCCCCTCTTCCTTATCAGCAAAAATCCCATTGTGAGAAATGGGTGCACATGCTGTTACAGTTGGATTACACACTCAGTTGGGAGGGCCAGGCATGATGAGCCCACCATCCTGCACATTCTAGGCAAGCATGCTGTTGCTGACTACATCTCCAGCCCTAAACCTATGTTTATTTCTAAGGTGAAGAATAAAGTCATCCTGTTGTCATGTGATCTGAGTGAAGTGTAGAACTGACCCTAAGCTTTATAGTTCCTGATTTTGAGATGTATTGATTTCATAAAAACATTTGTTTGATTGATGTAGGCAAATTTACTCATGAAAGCTTCACCCTAATTCACTGTATCCAAGTGACCATACAGTGATACACAAACACAACCCATAAATACCTTCTTTGGCAGTACTCTATAGTACCCAAATCACTAGTAGAGCTCACACCTTCTAAAGTGGAAGAGAAACACTCCCAGTCAGGAGCCCCTACCCTTTGCTAACAGAGATGTTAATTGTTTATTATGGTTTGTATCTAGTTGTCCCTCTAAAGCCTCATGTAAATCATGAAGCTGTCAAAAACCATAACCCAAGAAGTGGGCCAGATGACTATGGCAAGGCTTGAGGGGTGGGGCCAGTAAGGTGTGGAACCATTAAACCATCAGCATGCGCCTCTCCTATTCCCCATCCCAGGGCTGGTGGCTTCACTTGGAGGAATGGAACAGATAATCCTGGACATGGCAGCACAGTGCCTCAAGGTCTTGCTATGTAATTCTGGCTGCTTTAAACTATGAAACCTCCAGTAACAGTGAGCTAAATAAACCTTTCTTTTCCTAAGCTTGCATGTTGGGTATTTGTCCCAGTAACGACAGAAGAGTAACTAAAACAGTGTCTGTTATCCAGAATGTCACCTGATAAGCCATAGGCAAAATAGTTGAAACTCAGCAGAACTTTCTGTCCAATTAATAAACAGTGAGCACGCTAGTTCCTGCCCACCTGTAAACTCCATCAAACCTGTTCACTGGGTGGGTGGAGCCTGATTCTTTTAGTGAGCAATCCCAGTCAGTCCCACTAGGGTTAATGAAGTTGTATATTTGCCTGTTTCTCAAGTTACTTTTCACTTGTTGCAGGGACAAAATACCCAACACCCAAAATTCAGGAAGGAAAGGTTTATTTAGCTCACAGTTTGTGGAGCTGTCTATATACACAGCTGGCTTCCAGGCAGAGTGCTACGTGGCAAAGTGCAGCAGTTCATAGCAGCAAAAACCAGCAAAGAGCAAAGGGAAGGGTAGCAGCTGTGACTTCTAGCCAGCATCTCTTCCTATTTTATACTATAAACAAGCTATCCTGAAGCTGGAGTTGTAGCACTCAGACAATGTCCTTGCCCTCCTCTTACACAGGACAAGGTTGTTTACAAAATAAGAATCCTGGCTCCCTACTGAGTCACTTAAATAATTTTTAAATTTTTCAAGTTGACACAATGTATCAACTAGTACAATCCACCCTTATCAACTTGACAACCAGACATTTCCTTAAACCAGTTTCCAGGTACACAGACATAACTTAAAAAAAAAAAAAAAGTTTTATAACTTGAACACTGTACTACATTAGAACCATCACATTTTGCCCCTTGGAAACCCCTCCCCCCCCAAAGACTCATGCACATCCCTTTATCTAAAAGGCATTTTAGTTCATAAGAGTTATCAAAGTCCTAACAAATTCAGCATTGCTGACAAGTCTAAGTCCCAAGTCTCCTCCAAGGTCTATATCAAACTGTGAGCCCATGTGCAAAAGAAAAGTTAAACACTTCCAACATTCAATGGCACAAGAAAAATGTTACCATTCCAAAAGGAACAAGCAGCAGGATACAAAACATTAAGACCAAAACAAGTCCAAAATCCAGAAGGGCAAACATTAAGTCCCTTCTGTGGAACTTCCAAAGCAACTTGTAATGAATTGTGCACTCCAAAATCCTTATATGACTCCACCCCTATTGTACTTCTGCTGGTAGCTTCCATGGCTTTTCTTTTCTTTTTTTTTTTAATTTTATTTTTTGTCTCAAACTCACATTGATCCTCCTGTCTCAGCCTCCCAATGTTAGGGTTGGGACGCCCGCCACACAAGGAAGACACCAACAGACGCCTTCTCATGCAATCAGCAAGGGGTTTATTTGTCCATGCATGGGGCTCGATGTACACGCAGGAACAAAGAGCCTCGAGTTGAGCATGGTCGGGGTTTATAAGTACATAGAACAAAGGGAGGAAGGGTCCACGTGGGCACAGGTACAGAAACAGATAGCATTGGTTAGTTCAAATGGCTCGTTACATTTATTGGGGGGAATAATCAAGCGGAAGCCGAGGCCAGGTGACGAGGGGAACTCCCTAATATGGTCAGGGAAGGCATATTTTATAGATCTCTTGATCAGAGAAATTCCTGAGCAAAGGGGAGGCAGGCCTCGCCTTCACTCCTAGCTAACTTGGGCTATCTACAACTGTATTACCTCATCTCCCAGCACACTGGGAGTCAAGGGACAAATGGCTCTGTTCCTAGAAAGGAATAAAGAGAGCATTCGTCCCTTACATTTTCAAAGGGAGCATTTGCCCCTTATACCAAATGCAGGGATTACAGATGTGTGCCACCACACCCAGTCCATGGCTTTTCTTTGAGGCTGGCTTTTCTCTTTCTCTGCAGCTTTTCTCAGAGAGTCCATATTCCTGACTTTTCCAAACTTCTGTGGTTTCCACTGCATAATTGGTTTCTGACTCTCTGCTTCACACACTGCCTGGGCTCCCAGGCCTTTTGAAATCTAGGTGGAAGCTTTCTTAACCTCTGATTTCCTGCATGGTGAATGCACCTAGAACCAATACCACATGAGTGGTACCAAGGTCTGCTGCCAGCTGGAGCAGTAGCCAGGCTTTCTTCTCTCTTTGTTGTAGAGGTTGAGTGCCTGGATTCATAAGCATTCTTACCCTGATTCCAAGGAACAAATTCTCCATGCTGGCGCCATTCTGGAATCTCATGTGGCTGCCAACTCCATTCTACAATTTTGTGTGGCTGGTGCCTCCAATCTGGAACATGGGGCTTTGCAGTTTTCTCCTCAAAGTAAAGTCCCTCACCTTTGTGATTCTGAGGCTGCAAAGAGTGAGAACCACCGCCGGGCGTGGTGGCACACACCTGTAATCCCAGCACTTGGGAGGCTGAGGTAGGAGGATCGATGCGAGTTCGAGACCAGCCTGGGCTACAAAAGTGAGCTCAAGGCCAACCTGAACTGCATAGCAGACCCTGTCTCAATAAGACAAAGACAAAAAAAAAAAAAAAAAAAAAAAAAAAAAAAAAAAAAAAAAAAAAAAAGAGCAAGAACCTACCACCTCCTGTGATGCCCTCAGGATACCTTTTCTATTCTCCTATTCATGATCTCAGCTCTATCTTCAGTCCACAACCTTCCTGGCACTTCCTTTCTCAGCAAACTCACAACATTTTAAATTATCTTGCTGGGTTTTTCGCTCTTGACTGTAACATATATCTGGCTACAAGCCCCCAATAATAGCCATGCCACTGCCTCAAAATGCAACTGCCTTGACATTTCTTTTGCAAGATTAACTGGTCCACTGTGTTTAATGTCAGTCTCAGGCAGTCTCTGGACAGGAACAAATTCAAACAAGCTTTCTTTCTCTTATATTTTTAGTACAGGATGTACAGG
The DNA here is from genome assembly GCA_004027025.1 of Myocastor coypus. Lineage (NCBI taxonomy): Eukaryota > Metazoa > Chordata > Mammalia > Rodentia > Myocastoridae > Myocastor > Myocastor coypus. The sequence goes on along the minus strand of PVJA010004635.1, from coordinate 46,701 downwards.
ATTTTAGTATGTAAATTTGACTCATAGTGATCCTCCTGTTTTCAGCCTCCCAAGCTCTGGGATTACAGGTACGCACCTCGCCCAGTCTTGATAACCATCTTAATATGCCTTGAGGGCAGGGCTGGCATGGCTTGTGGTGCTTGGGATCAAACCCCAGTCCCTGAACTCTGGCTAAGTAGCTGCTTTCCCCTGCTAAGCTATGTTGCTGGCCCTCAAGCAAACTTTCTGCCAAGCCATGACACAAATCATCTGCAGTCCAACAACGAATAATCCTTCCCAGCAGAAGCCTCCCTAGCCTGGTCTTTACAGGCAGGCTTTCTATTTGCACTCTGGTCTTCTGAGCTCTGACCAGAATCTCCCATACAAAAGAGCTGAAGGTGGGCTGTCCTGATAGCTCAGTGAACTAAAGCATATGCTTTGGCAGAGTACAGCAGCTGAGTTCAATCCCCAGAGTGCCATGTCAGCCCTGCCCCCCAGGTGTGCTGAGACAGCGATTAAGACTGGGTACGTGCCCAGTAGGTAACATCTCCAAGCCTTTATCTCTTCCCATAAGCCATTCCCAAAGGATCTTGAACATCATGGTCAGATAGTCACAGCAAAAATCTGACTCCTTGTAACAAATTCAGTCTCAGTTATTTTTCACTTGTTGCTGGGACAGAATACCCAACACCCAAAATTCAGGAAGGAAAGGTTTATTGATTGATTGATTGATTGTCTTTTTGAGACAGGGTCTCGTTATGCAGTTCAGGCTGGCCTTGAGCTCACTTTTGTAGCCCAGGCTGATCTCAAACCCACACCAATCCTCCTGCCTCAGCCTCCCAAGTGCTGGGATTATAGGCGTGTGCCACCACGCCTGGCTCAGGAAAGGTTTATTTAGCTTGCAGTTTGTGGAACTTTCTGTCTATACACAGCTGGCTTCAAGGCAGAGTAGCACATGACAAAGTGCAGCAGTTCATAGCAGCAAAAACCAGCAAAGGGCAAAGAGAAAGGCAGCTGCTGCTACTTCTAGCCAGCCTCTCTGCCCTCCTTATATTATAAACAAACTACCCTGAGCTGAGGGTGTAGAACTCACACAATGTCTATACCCTCCTCTTGCAAAAGATAAGGATGTTTACAAAGTAAGAATCCTGGCTCCCTGCTGAGTCACTTAATTAAATTTCTAAATTTCTAAATTAAATTTCTAAACTTTTCAAGGTGATACAATGTGTCAACCAGTACAGCCTCTAAAACTCCAGTAGTACTTTGTTCTTGGTCTATGATTGTTGTAACACTTGCTGTGAGCTGCAATAGCTGTTGTAACATTTGGTTTCCTGAACAGAAAGCTGACCTAATTGACCACTTAGGTCACCAGTTGAAGCCCTTGAAAAGGAGTGGGGACTGCCTCTCTTTCCTGATCAAAAGGCTCACTATCAGAGATTTTTCATAGTCCCCTCTGAGGATTAGAGATGAACTCCTTTGCTTACCACTTACGGCTTTCTCGACCCAGAAAGAGAAGAATGTTTGTCTGGTCTAGTTTGCTCACTGGATAAGGTAAGATCCCTGAGGGCACCTCATGCTAGTTCAGTCCCATTCAGTTCAAGTGAAGGAGGATCTGATCACCTCTCCTTAGGATTCCCACGGAGGAAATGTTTAACTTCTGAATGCCTCATCTGGCTCAATTTTCACATGCTGACTTCATGTGCACCTTGCTACAGTATTGTGGATGACCTGCTGATCTGAAGCTCAAATGAATCAGGCAGCTGGAAGAGAACACAAGCTCCTCTACTGGCCACAGGCTATAAAGTCTCCTGGAAGAAAGCTCACATGTGTAAAATCAAACTCAAGATTTGACTTAGAAAAAGGACTTAAGTAGGCCCAGAGAGAAAAGAAGGCATTTGCTCCATCCCAAGACATGAAAATAACAGACAGCTTAGAAAATTCCTGGGGGATTCAAAGTTCTTCCAGAATATGGATACCTGGATTTGCTGAGAAGGCTAAGCCTCACTATGATATGCTGACAGGGAAGGAAGATGAAAGAGAACTGTTAAATTGAATCTTAGAGAAAATAGAGTCCCTCCTGATTACAAAACAAGAACTATCAAAAGCTCCAGCTTTGTGCATTCCTGATATGAACAGATCCTTTAATCTATTTGCTGATGAACAAAGACGTGTGAGGAGTTCTGACCAAAGACACTGGCCCTTGGGAGAGGTGTACTGCACATTTCTCAATAAACTTAGACTCTATAGTCAAGGACTGGCCTCCATGCCTCAGAATCCACTGTCCTCCTGATTAAAGAAGCTGACATATTGACCCTAGGACAAAATCTGACAATTCAAGGGACATGTACTGTTCTAGAGCTACTCAACAGTCAGGGACAACACTGGCTCTTGAACAATTGTGTCACTCAGTGTCAAGGACTACTCTAGAGAAATCCTCAACTTTGAATTGACTAAAATCTGAACCCAACTACCTTCCTACTCACTGAGCTTGGCCTCCTGGACCATGGCTGTCTAGTTCTGATCAAGGAACTTTTTGCAAGTCAACTGGGCCTACGGGTGGAACCCTTGTCTGATGCTGAGTATGCCTTGTTGCTTGGTGTTAACTTGATTGTGGCTCAGTCAAGGATGGGAAATGTCAGGCTGGATATGCTGCCGTTGCCACAGAAGAGGCACTCCTACCTGGGCCTCTTTCGCAAAATTAGTCTGCTTAGCAAGTTGAATTATGGGCCCCAATACAAGCTCTCAGTTGGGCAGAAGGTTTAAAAAAATAATAAACATTTCTATTGACTCAGGGTACACCTTTTCAACAGTTTATATCCATGGAACATTATACAAGGAACATGGACTTCTCATGGCAAAAAGCAAAACAAAAACAAGGATGAAATCTCTCAACTTCTGACTCTAATTTTGAAACCTAAAAAGGTCTTCATTATCCATCACAAAGGGCACCAAAAAATAAAGGCTACTATTACCCTTAGAAATCACAAGGCAGAGAGAGGAAGCTGAAAAACTGGTGGCCAAAGACTCCAGCTGGGGGGCAAATGGCAATATAAAATCTGGAAGCTCCATATGAAATACCTCTGTATACTGTCCTCAGTCTGTGAAGTGAGCCCCCTCACTGTTCCAAGAAAGAAAATACATGGGAACAAAAAGGGACCCAAATAGAGCCAGGCAGCACCAGGACTCTTCCAGATAGTCTTGTAGTAGCTGGCCTACACCTGGGTAAAGTGCCTTTGTGACAACATGCATAGAGGTAAAACTGCTGTGAAACAACTTCTAAGTTATTAGTATCATACCCCTGAATTAGCCTAAATCTGTGCCTCTGTTGGTTAGAAATGTCAAACCTGTGTGAGGACTGAGCCTCACCTAGGCCTAAACCCCCACCCAACATCCAACAAGCTGGACTTTCCTCTTCTGAAGATGTACAAACGGGCTTTACAGAAGTCAAACCATGTAGAAGCTACAAATATCTCCTGGTGTTTCTCTGCACTTATTTTGGGTAGCTGGAAGCATTTCTTACAAAGATTGAAAAAGCCACTGAGGTTTGCAGAGTGTTGCTGAGAGAAGTTATTTCTAGATATGGGCTGCCCACAACCACAGGCAACAACAATAGACCTGCATTTGTGGCATAAATCACCCAAACATTGACCAAGGAATTAAAAATCAAGTGAACTTATTTTTAGTATATAGGTCACAAAGCTCTGGAAAAGTTGAAAGGATGCACAAGACTTTAAAATCAATATTAACTGAGTATCACTAAGAAACTAAGGCACCATGGACAGATTTACTTCCCATGGCTCTTCTCAAGCTTTGAAAAGTTCACCAGGACCCATGGGATATACACCCTTTAATCCTCCCATAATTAGAGGTCTCCAGGGAGACCTACATCAGCTGGGTAACATGTCCTTTCAGGGGCAACTCACATAATTAGGAAAGACTTTCTCTTAGTTTCATCGAACATAGCTGAAAGATGACTCATGCCTTAGACACATGTACCCATACAGTTAGTTCTGGGGATGTGGTCTGGATAATATAAGGGGAGAAAAGAGCCTTTACAGCCAAGGTGGAAAGGACCTTACATGATCATATTAACCACTTCGACCAATAAAGTTTCAGAAATTCAGCTGTGGATCCATCACTCTTGGATCAAAACAGATCTCATCTAGACAACTGACGGAAGTCTACCCAGATGAATCAACTCCCCCGAAGACAACCCTGAGGAGACATTGTGCTCAAAACCCTGTTCCCACCACTCCAGAAGCTGACAGGTCTGTGTATGGCTGAGGCTCCAATTTTCAAGTGAACTGCAGACAATTTAGCTGTTAGTTCTATGGGATATTGGAAATAATTTACTTAGCTTGTATGCTACTGTGCATTTGCTTTTGGTATACCATACCCTCTATATATGCAAATATACAAAGATATTTCCTGTTGCTGGTCTGTATTTGCTCCTACTTGGTATACTTGGGCACCATGCTTTACAACCAAACTTAGAGCACAGGGAGTTCCAAGTCCAACTTCCTGAAACTAATCCCATAGTAATCTTCAATCACACAAGGTGGAATCTCTTCCAGTATGCTGTGTGTTTATATTTTGATGCATGTCTCATTCAAACCCAATAATCTAAGTCTACCTTTCTGGTTCAATAGTTGTGGTGGTCTAAAATGGGAACAAGAATAACAAACAGGAGGCCGGGGAGATAGCTCAGGGGTACAAGTGCCGGCCTGGCAAATGCAAAGTCCTGAGTTTGGCCCCTGGCTCCACAGGGGAAAAAAAAAAAAAAAAGACTGTCAAGAATAACAAACAACAAATGTTTGCCCTGAATGGCATTAACCACCACTAGGAGGATACTTAAGACATTATAGAGAACCCAAGGGATACTTTTATACCTCCTGGGACTATATCATGGACTATGGGGGCTGTACAAATAACTTCTTTTTTTTTTTGGTCTTTTTGAGACGGGGTCTTGCTATGCAGTTGAGGCTGGCCTTGAGCTCACTTTTGTAGCCCAGGCTGGTCTCAAACCTGCACCAATCCTCCTGTCTCAGCCTCCTGAGTGCTGGGATTACAGGCGTGAGCCACCATGCCCGGCTCAAATAACTTCTTAACCCAGCTCTCATCTGCTAAAATGGCCAACAAGGGGGTTTTCATATGACAAGGTCACCATAAATGATCCAACAAATCCAGAATAGACAAGACGCTGCCAAATGAGTGTCCAAACAGATGATAGGAGAGAAGTATTAGGAAGTATTCAAGTACAAAAGAAGTATTCAAGTCCAAAAGGTCTAGATGTCTCTACCTCCACTCTAAAGCCACCACTGTTCTCCTTAGCCCCTGAGTCCAAAGGAAATCTTACTGGCTTATCAACATTTGACTTGCTACACCTAGTTAACACATCCACCCTATCCTCCAGGTATCAGATCCCAAACTAGGAAATGACTATTGGTTCTGGGTTCTTCTCACAGCTCTCTCATACTGTGCCCTGGGCTTAACTCTAAATGTGAGCAGTCTCAATTCTACCTCCACTCCTGGTTGCTTGCTCCACTATAATCTAATGAAAGGATGGAGAAAAGCCTAGTACCTCCTGGGCTACTATACAAACCTAACATGTCCGTCAACTGTATCGACATTCAGATTGGACCTCTCTAGGCCTATGTTAACAATAATACTTATAATCTCATAATTAGGCATCCAAATAGAGGATGACGTTACAGCAGTCCCAGGAGCACTTGACATGCTACAAGACCAGATTCACTAGTCTCTTGTTGCAGTTGACCTCCAAAACCATAGGGCCTTAGATCTCCCTACTGCCCAATAAGGAAACACTTGTTAATTTTCAGAAGAGTACTATTACTATGGCAATAAATTGGGAGCCATCAGGGAGATCACAAGTCAGTTTCAGGAACAGATCAATCACTAAACATATAACAGAACTCCTACTGGTGGAACTCCCTTGGAAGCTGGGATCCATGACTTGGAGCTCTACTGGGGGCTTCTGTCAGCTCTTATCTGGAAGGTCCTTCTTTTTTTTTGTCTTTTTGAGACAAGGTCTCACTACATAGTTCAGGCTGGCCTTGAGCTCACTTTTGTAGCCCAGGCTGGTCTTGAACCCGCACTAATCCTCTTGCCTCAGCCTCCCAAGTGCTGGGATTACATGGGTGTACTGCCACGCCTGGCTGTCAGCTCTTATCTGGACCCCTAATGTTTTAGTCCTGTTCACCTGCTTTGTGTCCCAATGCCTTGATTCCATAAAGTTCCAAATGCTTGTCAGACAATGACTCTGCCAACCTTTAGTGACGACCTCACTACAAACCTGTAACCTTCCTTGAACATGAACTTACAGTCTAGTCAAGGGTTTAACTACATATAAACAGAGAAGGGAAATGAAGCAGAAAAGAAACACTTGCTCCCAGTCAGAAGTCCCTGCCCCCCCCCTTTTTTTGGTCTTTTTCAGACAGGGTCTCACTATGCAGTTCAGGCTGGCCTTAAGCTCACTTTTATAGCCCAGGCTGGTCTCGAACTCTCACCAATCCTCCTGCCTCAGCCTCCCAAGTGCTGAGATTACAGGTGTACGCCACCACTCCTAGCTAGCCCCTGCCCTTTAATAAAACCTTTGTTCTGTGTTAAGTATCTGTTCTCCAAAATGTCACCTGACAAGCCATATGCAAAATAGGAAGCTCAATGTAACCTCTTGAAAAATCATGTACCTCTAGCTTATGCCCACCATATGCAAAGAAAGTGAAACTCAAAATTGCTTTCTGTCCAATCAATGAACAGTGAGCAGCACCCTACTTCTGTGTTTCCTGCTCACTTGTGATCGTTATCAAAACTGTTCACTGAGAAGGTGGGGCCTGGCTATTTCATGAATAATCCCACTCAGGCCCACCAGGGTGAATAAAGCCTCCGAACCTCCAGTGCTACTTGGTTCTTAGTCTAGGATTGTTGTAACACTTGCTGTGAGCTGTAGCATTTGCTGCAACACTTTCATTTCACAAGTAACAAGTTTTCCCTAAAGAATCTTAACCTCTATCTACTCTGCTGATCAGATCTCCTGTGACTACATCAAATGTTCAGACTCTGTGACTCTCAGTATTAGCTCACAATAGCTGGCAAAGTAAGTGATAAAACTTGACTTAGCCTCATTTGCAATCTCAGTGCCAGTACCACACTGGTTTTCTGTTGCTATAAGCACAGGCCTAAGAAATTCCACCTAAAGGGAAGGTTTGTTTTGACTTATGGTTTCAGGGGTTTTGATTTGTGGTCATTAGGCTCTGTTGATTCTGGGTTGGGTCTATGGTGAGATGAAGGGTTGTGACCATTTTCTCTCATTCTGCAGGCACTTATCACATCCTTACGGCCACTTTCTGAAGCAATGCTGGAAAATCTTTCATCAGTGTCTTTTCATGTCTATCTCAATGCTCTGAATAAATTCAAAATGTTTAGAGCAATTTCCATTAAGAAGAAAAGCACAATATGGGGTGTCCCCAACTTCTTTACTCATTGGATTTGGCAAAGTGAAACTTCTGGATCTTCCTCAAAGTCAAAACAGTCACAACAGGTAAATGTCTTGAATCAACTCAGGACAACAAGGAGCCACTGCCACAAGACAGTGAGCATCAGTAAAGATACAAAAGGGAACTTCCAGAGTTGCTGCATAAAATAACAAATGGTAAGTGTGTTCTAAGCAAGGGGGTAGTTTTTTGAGGGGGTTCCACAGTGATGTGTCTTTTCCCATACTAATTTCTTTTATTTAGCCATTCACTATAGTATTGGATCACTTCTCTAACAGGCCCTGCCTCCCAGTTTCCATACCTCCAGCAGCAGCACCATCTGGGGACCAAGCCTCCTACACTGGTGTCTAGGGACAGTTCAGATCTGGCCATTCCAGCACTCATTTCTTTGGAACACTGTGGTGTTATCTGTACAATTAACGACCCTTGATCCTCAACTGACAGTGACCCAGACTATTGTAGTGACCCTTCCTAGCTTTCTGAGGTGCCCAGCCCTGGCCTGCATCATGATGGTGCACTGGTCAGCTGCTGCCTCGGCCTGGCTGTTCCCAGACCAGAGCAGGGTGGGTGAGGAAAGCCTCTGCCCACCATGCAGCTTAGGTTTGTGCTGCTAACTGTGAGTGGTGCTGCTCCAAGAGGGATTTGCTGCCCATGTTCCTTCCTGCACGCTCACCTGTCCTGCAAATTCAGCTACAAGCAGGCATCCTGCACATGGACACTGTGGCTGAAGGTGGCTCAGGCTGAACCCTGGCCCCACTTCCCTCCTGCCTTCTTGTTTTCATGAGGTTACTGTAACTTACTTGACTCATCTTCAGTAGTGAGCCTTTAAGAGATTTCCTGGTGACACAGAATTCCAGATGAACTAGAACTTGGCCACCTGAGGGTTCTGTCTTGGGGTGCCCTTGTTTTTTGAAAAGGGATGTTCTAAGATTGCAGAAAATTCCACTCCACAGCACTGGGTCATCTCCTTTATGACTACCTCTTCTATTTATATATTTCTGGTTATCTTTTAAAAAACCAATCACTTGGTCCACTTCTCCCTTGCTCCTAAACTTCCATTCACACAGATGAATTAATGGGTGAAGACATGAAATCACCACAGAATTTCCCCTAAGGTCAAGTCCTCAGTTCTTTGGTTGGGTAACACGCAGCTCCTTTCTGCTGAGGGAGGAGCAAATGCCCTTCAGTGATAGCAAATCAGAGTAAATTCTTGCCACAGTTTAATTCTCTATTTCTGAATTTAGCAACTACAAATGATACCATGAAGAGAATGTTGTCTTTTTTATGCTGGCCACACCCAGTAAAGAAAAGGTTCTTCAATAAGTAAAACAATTATTTATCTCATACTTTCAGTGACTATTATATAAAGGTTACTGTGCAGAACTTTAAAACTAGTCATGGGGATGGGGAGATGGCTCAGTGGCTTAAGTGCCTGCCTAGCAAGCACAAGATCCCAAGTTTCTGAGTTTGATCCCTTGTACCAATCACCATCATCATCACCATCACCATCATCATCTACATCATCTACATTATCTACTCATCCATAGAGATGCTGTGTGATATGCTAGCTCATGGCTAGGTCAGACTCACTGACACTACCACTGTGGTGCCTCCCAGTGCCCCTTGGACCAGCAAGGACAGGCTTTGCATGAACTTCATTGCTGTCCTGTTGGGGCCAAGTAGCCCTTCCTGGCAGCCACTGTGCTTTCTGTGGCCACTTTTGTGGCTCAACTGCCTGTGTTTTCTCTACTTCATCACACTTTGTAGCTTATCAGCTCTGGGCTTTGGGTTACCTGAAACTACACTGTGAACTCTATGTTATTCCTCTTCAAGCGCAGAGTAAACAAACCCTGTCAGTAACAAACCTTATGTGGCACTGAGAGGAAGCGATGCTCAGGACTGCTGTGTTCTAAGTTGCTTCGGTTTTTAGGAGGACAGGAGTGGCAGCATGGTTAGCACAGTTGGCCCAATGTGCCTGTCAATTTTCTACCTACAAAGACACCACCACAGATAAAAAAAAAAAAGTCTATACTGAAAACATAGATTTTTGGTCAATATTATTCTCTCAGTTACACACTATAAGTTATTTATTTGGCATTTAGAACCATTATACCCAGGCTAAAGGCCCCACATCCTCAGTATGGCCTTAGGGTAAATTCTCCTTGTTTGTTATTATGACCAGTTCCTAACACCAAAACAAGTCTTCTCAGTATGAACAGTGACCATCTCCTATTGGACAACTTCCTTCAGGAATTCAGTGCCATCCCCAATCAGCCACATTAGCAGGAGGCTAGAGCTGCACCATCACCTTACCATATTATAAGGAATACAAAGGGGGAGGATAAAACTCACAATACGGGGGCAAGGTCTACTAATTGATAAAATAATTGTTTCCTTTTTTTTAAACAAACTTCATTTATTTGTATTATGGCTGGCTCAGCCTGCCCTGGGGGCGGGGCTGGTACAGCATGTGGTACCAGGGATCAAATTGTAGTCTCTGTGCTTGCCTAAGCAGGTGCTTTAGACCACTAAGCTATCTCACTCAATAATTGTGTTTCAGCTCAGTAAGGTAATAAATGAGAGGATGGGAGACTAGAATGCATAGCATGTATTGACAAGAACATCAGGAGGGAAACCAAGACCCTGACACTAGCAAGCTCACCAACTCTAAAGGCAACTCTCTGTGTCAAGAAATTCAGTGCCTCTCAAAATTGCAATTTTTGGGTTTTTTTGTTTGTTTTTCCAGACAGTGTCTCACTGTAATTCAGGCTGGAGTTGAACTCACTATGTAGCTCACGCTAACCTCCAACTCAACTCAGCGTCCTGAGTGCGGAGTTTACAGGTGTGTGCCAGCACACTTGGTTTACAACTTGTTTTGATGAAAACAAACAAGAAAATATTGTTCCCGCAATTTAACAACTTTCATTAGGACAGTGGTATTACATTGATTATAGTGCACATGGTGTCATAAATTGGGAAGAGAAGGATGGAGCTCTGGAATGATCTAGCCAGAGGTCTCCCCTCTTGTCCAGCTAGAAGTGACATCCCAACCTTAGGCCTCTAAATGGCCAGGGAAATAACTACCAGCCTTACTGTGACAAAGACTGTACATATGAGACCTGGAGTATTTTTAGAAATAACAATAGAGATTAATATAAGGACAGAATTCCTTGGAAACATTTTGAAATTTACAACTCTTCACCTTGTCTTGTTCCTGTCCCTATTATAGGTTTTTCAGCAAATGAGTTTTGGAGACAAAACTTCTGTCTAGGATTCAGTATAATGGAAGTCACTGGCTGTTCCCTGCATGACGTAGGTTTGTGTTGTGTCATGGCTTTGTTCACTGCTGTGTCCTGGCACAGAGGACATTGGGCTGCAGGTCAGTGAATCCTTCCAAACCTTGTCCCCTTTACTATGTGTCTCAGTTACTCTTCACTCATTGCTGGGACAAAATACTCAACACCCAGAACTAAGGAAAGAAATGTTTATTTAGTTCACAGTAGAGGTTTTTTTCTTTCTTCTTTTTTTTTTAAAATGTATTTGTTACAGGGCCTCATTCTGTGGCTCGAACTTGTAGTGACCCTTCTGTTTTCAGCCTCCCTAGCACTGGGAGTACAGGAGTGCACCACCACACCAGGACTCATTCACTAGCTCAGTGTGCCCTGGGGGCGGGGCTAGCATGGCAAGCAGGACCTAGGATTGAAATCCTGGTCCCTATGCTTACCAAAACAGGTGTTTAGTCTGCTGAGCCATCTCACCAGCCCTCACAGTGGAGGTTTCAGTCCATACTCTGCTGGCTGCAAGGCACAGAGGCACATGGCAATAGAAAACAGAAAAGAGCAATGGGAAGGGCAGCAGCTGCAAGGCTAGCAAGTGTCTTTTCCCTCCTCACATTTGTATGCAGATTGTCTGCCCCAGGTAGTGCAACGCTTACATCCACAATCCCAGCATCTAGAAGCTGTCCCATGACTGCATGAGCCTTGGGGAAGACAATTAGACACAAATCATAACATGCCTATGGTTAATCCCCGTACACTAATGGGTGTGAGCAGGCCGCACCATCCCATGTTTGACTGCCCTTGGAATTGTATTTCATGTAGGGAAATGTTTGCTTTTAGCTTTTGAATGATTTTTTTGATGCTCTGATTGTAGACTGGAGGGTTTTTTGTTGTCTTTTTGAGACAGGGTCTCTCTATGCAGTTGAGGCTGGCCTTGAGCTCACTTTTGTAGCACAGGCTAGTTTCGAACTCACACCAATCCTCCTGCCTCAGCCTCCCAAGTGCTGGGATTACAGACGTGCGCCACCATGCCTGGCTTGGAGTTTTTATTTGTAATAGCATTTGAGTTTGAAATAGGCTGCTGTGACAGTTTAACAAGGCTTTACTGTCCCTGAATTCTGTACTGAAAACCTGGCCCATGGGTGACAATGTGTGCCAATGGGTAGTGACAGCATAGAGGGGGTTAGTGTCCACCTCTGAGCTCTAGCCTTCCCTCTGCCTCAGGGGTGCACAAGTGTGTGTGTGTGTGTGTGCGTGTGTGTGTGCGTGTGTGTGCGCGCGCGCGCAAACAAATTCAAAATATTCCCCATTGAGAATGTTCTGTGCTCTAAATAAACACATAGAAGTCGAGAAGGAAATCTCATTTTTAAATCATGACATTGAAACAGAAATGTTGACCTTATCAAGCCTAAAGAATCTTATTTAGTATGAGCTAGAGCTCACTGTTTTGCTCACGGTGGCCTCAGATTTGTAATCCTCCTGCTTCAGCTTCCTAAGTAGCTTATATTTGTATGCTACTGCTTGCAGCAGCTGAAGATCAGGCTTTAAAGTTCTTAATATTCTACTCTGTTATTGCATTTAATAGTTGATTTTCATACATATAAATTAATGAAAGAAAAGGATGGTATCCAAAATCTATCCCAGAGTTTTGAATGGTGTGGAAATAATTCTGAAAAACAATACAAATTCCTATTTGAATCACAATAGTAAATTCCTCTATGAAGAGAGTTTTTCTTTACTCAGGTCACTCTTTGGATGCACTCAGGTGTGGCAGATCTGTGACACAAAGTTGACTCCAGCCTGATTGGGAGGACATGGATAGGAAGTAGAGGGATACAGAGTGAGCACTGCAGGCTCAGTTCTCCTAGGCCTGTCCTCACAAGAGCCCTGGGGATCCCTGACAGCAAAGGAGGCTGTGATGACTGTGGAACAGCTGAATTCCAACAGAAGCACAGCCTGCAGGTAGTCTTGATGTGGCCACAAGGTATGTTCAGCACCAGGTGCTCTTCTAACTTGCAGCAGGACTGGGCCATCCTACTTGGCTCTAGCTGAGTCTAAGGTTTGCCTTTGACCCTGGGCCTGCTGGTGTCTTGTGGTTGTGTGTATAGAACTCACTACAGTTGTGGTGACTGTAGGCAGACATTCTCATCCCCTTGGGTCCTAGTTTAGGGTTCTCAGCCTGTGTTCTAGAAGTCTGTCCTATGAGTGGCAGAAAACTACAAGGGGCATTGGTTATCCTAGCAAGGCCTGCAGTTGTCACTGGATTAAACTAGGGTGTCCTCAGTGAGAATAACTAAAAAGTCCATGATGAATATTTCCTGTGACAAGGCAGCATCATAGGTCTGGAAACAGACAACTCTGAGGAGACTAGAAACCTGGCTTCTAGTAGCATCCTCGCTGAATGTGCTAAGCCTCTTTCCCCTCTTTCAAATGTGGGTAGCACCTATAACTCTTTGGAACATTTTAGGCATTCAGGAAGATACAGGGTCTGAAGGAAGCTGATCACTGCCACTTGACTGAGTACAGATCACAGACCACTATAACTCCTTCCCCTTGCTGTGCTTTATATCTGTTGCAGGTATATCAAGATGGGTCTGTAAGGCTCAGTGAGCACTCCCCAATCCCAGCATTAGATAATGCACTGATCACAAACTCTAGATTCTAGATTCAGGCTGAAAAGCCTGCCCCCATGACTGCATGAGGCTTTGCGGGGACATCCAGACAGAAACCATGACAAATACAGTGTAAGTTTTCATCAGCCTATAGGCTTCCTTAGGGAATAGTGAATATATTACCTACAATTTGACACATGTAAAACATCAGCTACAACAGTAGGCAGCATGGGGCAGGGCAAAGCACCACAGCAAGAGCTGCCTGAGAGTTGTTAAATTCTTACACAGGTTGTTGTCTCCTGCTCACATTCTTACATAGTACGGTAACTAACACATGTGTATTTTCCTGTGCTCAGCCATGGTTACAGAACTGTATCTCGTGCTGGGCATGGTGGTGCACATCTGTAATACCAGCACTTGGGAGGCTGAGACAGGAGGATTAGTGTGAGTTTGAGACCAGCCTGGGCTACAAAAGTGAGTTCCAGGCCAGCTTGAACTGTATAGTGAGACCCTGTCTCAAAAAGACAAAAACACAACAACAACAACAAAAACTGTATTCCACTGCATGTCTGTGCTAGACAAGCAGGGTCACGTCCTCAGGTGTTCTTAGACACCCCTGAGCTTTGCAGCAGTCTAAGTGGTTCCCTACACCTAGAAACAAATGGTTATGTGTAATGCTCTTCCTCACAATAGCCTACATAAAACTGTTACTTCCTAAAAGGTATTCCTGAATTCTTTACATTACTAAAATTATCCATATATTTTCAAAAGTGCCTTGATTTATTTTAATCTCAATCCCTCCTCCTTCCCTGCCCTTCCCCCCCCCCTTTTTTTTGGTGGTACGGAAGATTGAAGACCCTGTACTTGTCAGCCGGCGCTTATTCTACTGAGCTATCTCCCCAGCCCATTTTCTGTTACTTCTGTTCACTTGCCATCATGTCTGTTTTCAGTATAAATATAAAAATCGCAACTAACTCAATCATACATGAAGGAACCCAACTCTCAAACTCATGACACTACGTATCACATCTTAGTTCATCAGATAGTAAACTTGAGAAGAAATGTAGGCTGATTACTATTAATCTCTCTGGTCTTTGTTTTCTCATCTTTGAAATGAGGAATCAGACTCATAACCCTACCACTGTCACCGCTCACAAACCTATAACCTGCTGTTTAGTAATATAATAGGAGCATTAAGGTTGTACTCAAATACGAAACATGAAATAAGCTGGAAAGACCAGTGCTACTGGATGGGTTAAAAAAAAAAAAAAAAAAAAAGCCACAATGGTGCTGAGTGTCTCTGCTATCCCTGTGAAGGTGGTGGCCCTTTCTCCTCCTCTTCTCTAGGGGTATCGGAGCATTGCTGATAAGACACAAAAGAGGCCCCAGGGTATCACCATTTGGTTTTGACATTTCTTTCTTTTTTTTTTTTTTTTTGCATTTGGCACAAGGTCTCTGTGGAGGACTGCCTGAGCAGCTCTCCTTGAAAGAAAAGTGATTGTCTCCATTTTGACCAAGCCTGACCCTATTCCCTTGTATTGAAATGTACAGAGCTGGCTAGGACTTCTCATTATCCTCTCAATTGGCCTTAAGCAGTGTGTATTAGTCTAGCCAAGGTGCTGGTGGTAGGCACACGTGTTTCCCTGATAACAGGACGAAGAGCCAATGCTCCACGTTGTCAGCTGGGATCGAGCCTCAAGATAGAGGCCGTGAGTTCCTGGGGCTTGAAAGATTACACATCAGAGCTGAAGTGCCAGACCCCCAAAATATTAGATACTATCTCAGTAGCATAATGCAAATTACTTCCTTTACATCTCTCTGAATATGGCGGAGGTAAATGCAGGCCTCCTACTTAGCCCAGTTCAGTGTTCACCTTCTTCCCACAATTCCCTTCATTGCTGACCTTCTTCCCACAATTCCCTTTCACAAGCCACTCCCTCTCCTCCAATGAATAAAACCCGAGTGCAGCCCTGGGTTGCTCTCTTGGTTCAAGAAAGCCATCTTTGTGGCTGGACTTAGGGCCCTTTGGCTCCCCATTAATTAATTAAATAATAAATTAATTAATTGTGTATATATATGTATATACATATATATATGTCTTAGTGTCTTTGTTATCATCGTGGGTTGCGCTGAGAGTGGTAGATTGGAATTAATTTGGTGGAATTCCAATAACGTGGTTTTAGGATTGTAAGTTTAGATTTTTTAGGCTAAAACAAGAACCAAGAAGGGACTCTGACAGTATCCTTATGTGGCTTGGACTCAAGAGTGATCCTCCTGTTTCAGCCTCCCCAGAGCTGGCATTACAAGTGTGTGCCACCATACCCAGTGTTGGTGGCCATCTTGGTGTGCCTGAGATGAAGCTGGCATGGCATGTGGTGCTGGGGATTGAAACTGGGTCCTTGTAGTTGCCTGGGCAGGTGCTTAGACTGTTGAGCTATTGACACTGCCCCTTTTTTGCCATTTCTGAGGCCTCCTGGCTTTGAAGTGACTTCTCTTTCCCAAGGTGGTCAGTGGTGTGTGCTGTGCCTAAAGAATCCTGAATAACTTTGTAAAATCACAGGCCTCTGGGCATTGCCTCTTCCCACACAGCAAAATGGGCATATCACAACTTTTTTTTTTTTTTTTTTTTTTTTTTTTTTTTTTTTTTTTTTTTTTTTTTTTTTTTTTTTTTTTTTTATCTTTTTGAGACAGGTTCTTGCTATGCAGTTCAGGCTGGCCTTGAGCTCACTTTTGTAGCCCAGGCTGGTCTCAAACTCACACTGATCCTCCTGCCTCAGCCTCCCGAGTGTTGGGATTACAGGCGTGTGACACCACGCCCAGCTTGCTATATCACAACTTAATCCACTGAAAATCTGTCCCTTATAGTTTTCAATGCGTTTTTCTAAACTCTGTAAGAAGCTTTAAAGAATTCTGTCTTATCTGAGGTGATATTGTTAGGTTCACCAATTTCTTCCTTTTTGTGCATTTGAAAAAATTTCAAATTTAAGGAAAAATTGATTTTTATAAAAACAAATTATCTCACGTCAGCATGTGAGCAGACAGGCTGTCACATATTTTGGTTCTTCCACAAATTGATACAAATATTTTAGAGATTTGTTTGGCAACTTGTAATGTCTGTATGTTTATACTAATCTAATTATTACATTTTGAAATATTTTTGTAAAGAATTCTGTGAAGATATAAGTAGAAATTTGAAAAAAATATGTTACTCAGAGAATTATAGATTTGAAAGAATCAAAGAGAAAACCCATTTGTCCTGTACAAAGGAAACTCAGTGAGATTAATAGCTCTCTAGTGTCATTAACAGAGGTAGCCAGAGAAAACGAAGAAGAAAATGCACTGATAACAAAAATGGAGAGGATCACGCACCTGGGACCCCGCTCCTGTCCCTCTCTCGGGAACTTTCTTTCTACTAATGCATTCTGAAGAAGAAGGAGAAGGAGGAGGAGGAGGAGGAAGAGGAGGAGGAGGAGGAGGAGGAAGAGAAGAGAAGAAGAAGAAGAAGGAGGAGGAGGAGGAGGAGGAGGAGGAGGAGGAGGAGGAGGAGAAGAAGAAGAAGAAGAAGAAGAAGAAGAAGAAGAAGAAGAAGAGAGAATTCACTGCTAGCAGAGCAGCTTTGCAAGAAACACTAGTGAGAGTTCTTTAGGTTGGGAGTCCCCAGAAAGTAACTGGAATCCTTAGGAAAAAGAAAACACCAGCAAAGACAGTAACAGAAGGATGAAATGCAGTCTAACAATTCTTCTTTCTGTCTTTATTAATTTAGAAAGCACTCACATAGAGGTGTACACAATTCAACTGCTGTGCTTGTAGCACAGGAAGGGTTACATGAAGCAGCAGCTGCCCAGGAGATGGGAAGAGCTGTGTCAGGCCCAAGTGAGGAGGAGCGCAAAAGCTGACTCAAATCCAGAAAGCCGTGACTAGAATAAGATGTGGTAAACGAGAAGGTCAGTATGGCAGACTACATGCGTAGAGTGTACGTGTGTCTATCTTTGTGTGTACATGTATATCCCCTTCTCTGAGTCTTGTTCAAATGTAGTGATTTTCCACAGATATAAATGAATGTATAGTGGCACACGCCTGTAATCCTAGCACTTGGGAGGCTAAGGCAAGAGAATTGATGTGAGCTCAGATCAAAGATCAGCCTGGGCTACAAAAGTGAACTGAAGGCCAGCTTGAACTGCATAGCGAGACCCTGTCTCAGGAGGACAATCAATCAATATCACACAAAGCAAAGAGCTACATAGAAATGACATCCATATTTTGCTGAATTAAATTAATATAAAAAGGAAACAGTTTTCATAAGTTAATTTGTACTCTTTTTTTTTGGTCCTTTGACGGGGTTTCACTATATAGTTCAGGCTGGCCTTGAACTCTGTATGAAAAACTAATCTCAAACTTGAAGCAATCTTCCTGCCTCAGCCTCTTGAGTGCTGTGATTATAGGGGTGAGCCAACATGCCCAGTTAATTTGCACATACCATATCCTAAAGCAGAGGTGGCCAACCTATAGTACCTGTGCTGAACCAGGAACACTGAGCCCTCTCTGTTGGCACAAGCCAGACTACCCCAGAACCTGAATGTGGGCAGCTATATTTTCCAAATCTACAAATGTATCCAGAAAATTCTACATTTGCAGACAATCCTGCAAGCCATCAGGAAACCTACAAGGAATTTTACAGCATTGAAGCCAACTGCAAAGGAGAATTTTAGTAACAGGTTTTTACAATTCTTGAAGATAGAGACAACCCAGTGTTTTCTACTCCAAATAAAGCAAAATTTGAAGAACTTAATCTTTCCTGTTTACACTGGCTAGATTTTGGGAACCTGGAAATGGAGCTATGAGAATTTCAAGGAAGCCGGGTGTGGTGGCTCATGCCTGTAATCCCAGCACTCGGGAGGCTGAGGCAGGAGGATTGGTGTGAGTTCGAGACCAGCCTGTGCTACAAAAGTGAGCTCAAGGCCAGCCTGAACTGCATAGTGAGACCCTGTCTCAAAAAGACAAAAAAAAAAAAGAATTTCAAGGAAGCTCTATCTGGAAAAATACATTGCATGGCCAGCGTGCAACACTTGAGAAGATGAAAAGAACTGAGTTTGAAGGGATGAGAAAGGACAGCACAGCTGGCAATATTAAATGACTTACAGTGTGGCATTCTCTGCCAAGTAAGTTTCAGACGATGGAAGCACTTGGGTTGCTTTTCTTACTTTGTTTGGTTCAACCTGTGCTTTGTGAGCAACTGTTTTTAGCTTTGGATTATACCACACTGCAAACAAGAAATGAGAAACAGACTAACATGACCTGAGGGCTCCATGTGATGCTCTCAAACTAACAAGGTCTGATGAGCCAAGTTTTGACAAGTTATCAGCATGCACAAGACACAAAAGATACACTATGTGCAAAAGCAGGCCAAACATAAACTTTACCTTTCAATAAAAAGCTGTTTGTATCCTTGAAAGCTGTTACCATGTTAATGTCTAAGTTGTTTTTTCTAAACTAAAGTCTCAGTATTTAGGTTTAACTGCAGTGTTGGCACTTTGTGACAACTAAGTAGGTTTTAACTTGGGCGCTTAAATCTCTAAAAGGGTCATCATCACTATCCTATATCAACCACTAAGAAAATAACTTTAAAAAATGGTGAAGGGGCCCAGCGGGATGGCTCAGTGGTCTAAAGCACTGACTTGGGTGGCTTCAGGGACCGCGGTTCGATCCCCAGCACCACATGCTGCGCCAGCCGTGCCCTTGGGGCGGGCTGAGCCGGCCATAAAAATGAGTGAATAAACAAACAAAGGTTCTGAAACAAGAAAAAAATAAATAACAAATAAATAAATTTTAAAAATGGTGAAGAAATCACTAAAGGAAATGAAATGCTACACTAGGCAATACTCAAGGCAAAGCAATTAAAAGAGGGGCAGAGGAACAAAAGAGATATACTTGTTTTTTTTTTTAGGAAAACAACAAAAAGTAGTATAGTAGCTATAAATATCAATAATAATGTCAAATGTAAAAGGAACAAAACATCTAACCAGAAGACAGAGATTGTCTCAGTAGGTAAAAAGAAAAACCTAACTGAATGTTGTGTATGTAAGAAATCTTTAGGTTCAAAGATACAAACAAGTAAAACAAAAAGGATGACAAATGATGTATCATGCACGGGGCCCAGTGGGATGGCTCAGTGGTCTAAAGCGCCTGCTTGGGGAAGCTTGGGCGGCTTCAGGGACTGCGGTTCAATCCCCGGCACCACATGCTGCACCAGCCCTGCCCTCAGGGCAGGCTGAGCTGGCCATAAAAATGAGTGAATAAATAAATAAAGGTTCTGAAACAAGAAAAAATAAATAAATAAATAAAATTAAATTTAAAAAAATGATGTATCATGCAAAGAACACCCATTTGAAGGCTAGAGTAGTTGCAATAACATCAGGCAAAACTTTAACGGAACACACTTTACTAGTGTGGGAAAGAGTCATCTTACAATAAAAACAAGATCAGTCTAACAGGAAGACAGACTAAGTATAAATATGTATGTGCATAGCAAGAGTTCTTTTTTTTTTAAAGAATTTTTTATTTTATTTATTTATTTTTTTCTTGTTTCAGAACCTTTGTTTATTCACTCATTTTTATGGCCGGCTCAGCCCACCCCGAGGGCAGTACTGGCGCAGCAAGTGGTGCTGGGGATTGAACCGGGGTCCCTGAAGCAGCCCAAGCTTTCCCAAGCAAGCGCTTTAGACCACTGAGCCATCCCGCCAGGCCCAGCAGGAGTTCTAATACACATAATTGTAGGGGTAAAAAGACAATGTAATAACAATACTTGAGAATTTAATATCCTTTTTAAAAGTAGACAGGACAACTAAGCAGAAAACTATAAGGGAACATGTGACTTCAATTCAACACCCACAATTCAACCAGGCCTCACCAACACCTCTAGAACGTAACCCTCACAAGACATACATTCATCTCACCTGTGCAACTGCAGGGACCATGGTTTGATCCCAGGCACCACATGATGCACCAGCCCAGCCCCCAGGGCAGGCTGAGCCAGTCATAATATAAAAAACAAAGAAACAAACAACTTCTGGCTTTTCCATATATGCAATCACATTATATACAAATGGCTGTGGCCTTAACAGTCTTTTCCTTGGCATGACATGTACTTTTAATATACTGCCAGATTTCATTTGCTAACAAAAAGTCCCCGTTATACCCGGGTGTGGTGGTGCATGCCTGTAATCCCAGCACTCGGGAGGCTGAGGCAGGAGGATTGGTGCGAGTTCGAGACCAGCCAAGGCTACAAAAGTGAGTTCAAGGCCAGCCTCAACTGCATAGCTAGAACCTGCCTCAAAAAGACAAAAAAAAAAGTCCCCATGAACTTGCATATACTTTTTTTTTTTTTTTTTTTTACTATTTTAGAGTAGAAATGAAGAATGTCTTAAATGCTGCCCCTAATTTACTATCGAGAAGGATTTAATTTTTAAACTCACTAGTTATCTAGCTAAGGGTATAACTCAGTGAGACATGCTTTCCGGCACTCACAGGTCTTGCAACTAGTCAGTATCATGAAGGGAAGCACACCATAAGTACAGATAGCAAGAGCTGGCCAGATAGCTCAGTGGACTAAAGGGCCTGCTTAGGCAGAGTGAAGCAACCTGAGTTCAATCCCTGGTATGCCATGCTGCCCCCCCACCAGGGCACACTAAGATAGCAATTGAGACTGGATGTGGCACCACTTGTAATCCCAGCACTTGGGAGGCTGAAAACAGAAGGATCACTACAGAGTCTGATCTGTGTAGTGAGACCCTATACTAAACATATTAAAATAAATAAATAAATAAATAACCAAAAACCAAGTACAGTTAGCATTTGGTCTAGCAATAATGACACAGTATATGTGGGGCAAAAAGCCTTAAAAGTAGAAATAGAGAAAATAACCCCATTAGTAAAGATGTTAGCTGATCTGCCCTCCTTGGCTTGGAGCAGCTGCCCCCCAATTCCCACTAAATTGGTTAAGGGTTACAGTAACACCAGAGGTAGGGGCTAGGTCTTTGTTTGAGTATTCAATTATGAGCTCATTTCCTTTTTAAAAAAGGTATTTAGTATAGGGTGTACAGGGTTTCACTACACAGATCGGACTGGTAGTGATCTTCCTGTCCAGCCTCCCAAGTGCTGGGATTACAGGTGTGTACCATGAAGCCCGGTCTCAACTGCCAGTCTCAGCACACCCCAGGGGTTGGGGCTGGCATGGTGCATGGGGAGGTGGGTGAGGACAGGGATCTAACTCTAGTCTTTGTGTCTGCCTAAGCTGGCACTTTAATCCACTGAGCTATCTGGCTATCCCAGAAGCTCATTTCCTTACTAGTGTTACAGCACAATAAAAATAGAAACTTTTCTAAAGGCATTTTTATTCATATTTTACCTAAGACAGAAAATAACAATTATTAAATACCAGTGGGAGTAGCTAACGCTGTGTACCCCACTGGTCCTTTCACTGCTGTTTGGGTTGTGGAGCATGCATTCAGATTCGGATTCCTCTTTCCTAGGAAACAGAAAATCATGTACATAAGGAGGAGTAGGTGTGGTTTCCACTCTCAGAAGAAAGTGGATAAGAAAGATTTTTTTCATTTCAAAGTAATTTTTGTTGCTGAGTGTGGTGGGGCACGCCTGCAATCCCAGTACTCTGAGGCTAATGCAGGAGGACCATCATGAGTTCAAGACCACCTGGGCAACATAGTGAGCTCAAGCCAGCCTGAATTGCATAGCAAGACCCTGTCTCACAAAGACAAAACAAAACAAAACAAAAAAAACTATAAACTAAAATAACACACCAATTTGTGTTAATTATAACAAGACAGAATTCTCTTTTGAGTTGTATGGTTTCAGAGTAACCTCAAACTTACTTGAAAGTCAGATAATTTGCAAAGTGTTGTACATGGTGAATGGCTAAAACTGGTATTATTAAACTAAAGAAAAAAATGCAAAACTTTTTTTACACAATAGTATAAATGTTTATTTTCTGTATGATTTACTTTGCGGTCCTGCTTTTTACAATATAGAAAAGAGTATTCTTTGAATAGCTCTAGTAAATATAAATTTAATCATTCTATCTTGGGATGTAAATAGAGCTAAAAAGTTATATATCCAACACTCCCCAAATAGTCTTTTAAAATGGTTGCATGAGTGTGGCTATTAATCTGGTTCAGCAAATTCAATGCAAATGCCTAAATACAAAAAGTTGTTTAGTAAGCACTGCACAGGAGGAAGAAGGCTTTAATACTTTAGACAGCCTCTTGAAATTCAAATTTTTACAAGCAAAACATTCTTAAGCAATGCCATCATACATAATCTACAATTGTAATCAAAATTTCACATTTTCTGCACACTGTATATAAATACACATCACAATGGTGCAATTAGGATTAACACAGACTATATACAAAATGAACAAAGTTTAGGTTTAGACCAAAAACTTATTGCAATGTTTTGAAAAATAACTTGATTAGATATTATTTTATCCTCTTATACTAATTTACATTTATACAAGTTTTAATTAGGCCTACTAGATTGAGGTGCTAAGAGTGCTTGCACTATCTACATTTTTTTTTTTTTTTACTATCTACATTTAAAGTTACTGCACTATATTCTTATAAACCCAGATTTTAAAAGGATACTTTAATGAATAACGGAATCCTCTTGGATTACTTAATTTTTACTTCCTATATCTTGCATGTTCATGTGAACATATATACACACTTAATACATACAACTATAAAGTCCTTGTAGGAAATATAATAAGCATATGTACTGATCATTACTGGGGATTAAGGTACCTAACTAAATGTCTGAATCCAACATGGTTTATTTTGTCTAAAACAGTGGTTCTCAACCTTTCTAATGCTGTGAACCCGCAATATAGTTCCTCATGTTGCGGTGACCCCAAACCAAAACATAATTTTGGTGTCTACTTCAAAACTGTAATTTTGCTACAGTTATGATTTCCAATGACTTTAGGCAACCCCTGTGTTTTGGTTGTTTGACCCCTGCTGGGGTTGTGACCCACAGGCTGAGAATCACTGGTATAAAATCAAGAGTCTTACTCTCATAGGCTCCAACTCATAGTTTAATTACTGAGAATGATTTAGCCGATTTTACCAAATTACATGAAAGCATATATACCTTCTAACTTACCAAATCACTGGCTGAAAACAATGCCATCATAAGCTTCCCTTATAAAAAGAAATTCTATTACAATTTTGAAAGCTTTGCTATGGAGACTTATTTCAGTAAATCAAGTAAAAGTCACTGATTGGTCTGAAAGTTCTTAGATCCTACATTTACAAAGACAGCTGTACAGGAAAAGTTCTTCCTTATATTCATCTCTTACAGCCTCAATATTCCTTATTTCTCCACCCAAGCTAAATTTTATACTTGATGATTATATGTTCTATAATATCTCTACAAAATTCTTACATTCACACAT
The DNA here is from genome assembly GCA_004027025.1 of Myocastor coypus. Lineage (NCBI taxonomy): Eukaryota > Metazoa > Chordata > Mammalia > Rodentia > Myocastoridae > Myocastor > Myocastor coypus. The sequence continues at coordinate 22,856 of PVJA010004635.1, read as the reverse complement.
CTCTCACCTTACTAGTAGCCAGTATTCACTTTGACAACTTATTTCCACTACAAACCACCTCCTGAAAGAACATGGAGACACTCCGAGCACTCCTAGCCACTCCTCATTATAGAAACACACTGTACACCTAAAAATTATCTACTGTCCCTTCATTTGTGTGTGTGTAAAACAATTTGTATTTTAAAATGGTGCCTGGGGATTGCTTCCTCTTTTCATAGTCCAGACTCCAGCCTAAAAAGTTGGCTTTTCTTTAAAAGAGTGCTTTTTGAAACACAAGTGCCATCTGAATACATTCCATAAGAATTTACATAGCCCTTCTACCTGTACACCTTCTAGAATGGCTATACCGGACCAATGCTGCTTTGACTTTTTCTACTGAACAAAGCCATACAACACCATACATTATAAATTCTATAATTTATAAAATGTGTTTTCTTGATAGACTCAGAAAGAATATCTAATTCTTAAGAAACCCAATTAAATTAAAAATCTATATAATACAATAAAAATTAAAAAGAAAAATTCAATTTGGAAGGGGTATAAGCAGAATTAACTAAGATTTGAAATGTATGAATTTTCTCATTTACAATGTCTTCTCTATTTCAGGTCTCTTAAAAAAAGGACTGAGTAAATACAGTAATCATTAACTTATCATCCAGAAGGTCAGCTGTCCCCACAGTCTGCACTGTCTGTCCATCTTTGATGCACAGCTTAGCAGTTCATGGCACATGGATCACTTCGTGCTTTTCCCGCAGAGTTGATAACGCTCATCAGACAGCGTCCGAACTCCTCCAGTATCATCCGTTCTGCTGCAGCCTTTGACTTCCCCTTCTTGTCCGCTTGCTCTGCCTGGGCAAGCAGGCAGTTACACGTGGCTTCCGCTACTTCCTTGGTAACAAAGGTGAATGGCAACCTGAAATGACATTTGACAGAGAGAGAGAGAGAGAGAGAGAGAGAGAGAGAGAGAGAGAGAGAGAGAAGTAGTGATCCCTAAATGGCAACAGCACCGACAACCTTACCACAGTCTGCAGCACCTAAACCCTGAGCAACAGAAATACACTAAAGAATTCTGGAGGCCAAGGGTGGTGTGCACACTTATAATCTTATTGTTTGGGAGGCTGAGGCAGGAGGACCACAGCAAGTTTGAGGCCAGCCTAAATCACAGCAAGATCCTGTCTCAAAAAAAAAAAAAAAAAAAAAAAAAGAGCTCTGGTTATACTGGGTTTTATTATGGCACATGTGGTGGTGCCTATCTGTAATCTTGGCACTGAGGAGGCTCAAGTAGGAGGATCATGAATACAAAGCCAACCTGGTCTACATAATGAGACCCTGTCTTGAAAAACACAAATCAATCATTAATCAAAAAGCCACACACTTCCAAACTTTAAAAACTCAAAGGTTTATTAGCATGCTGATATAACTTTATACTGGATGTTTCAAAAGTTTTTTTTTTTTCTTTTGGCCTTTTTGAGACAGGGTCTTGCTATGCAGTTCAGGCTGGCCTTGTGCTCACTTTTGTAGCCCAGGCTAGTCTTGAACTCACACCAATCCTACCTCAGCCTCCCAAGTGCTGGGATTGATTATAGGCATGCGCCATTACACCCAGCTTTTTTTTTTTGGTAAAAGTTTTTATTGTATAATTTCATGTTTTCACTTTGTATCATGAAGATTTTCTTTTTTGGGGGGGCCCACTCAGCCTGCCCAGGGGGCAGGGCTGGTGAGGCGGGTGGTGCCACAGATTGAACCGGCCCCATACTACATTTAAAATAAAGTTTTATATATTTATTTATTGGATATATGGTGTCACTATGCAGCTCAGACTCATAGTGATCCTCCTGTCTCAGCCTCCCCAGCACTGGAATTACAGGCCTGTGCCACCCACCACCTGGGGTTCCAGGCCAACATGGCATTAGGTACTGGGGATCAAACTCTGGTCCTTTCATTTGCCAGGCAGGCACTTATGCCTCTGGGTTATCTCCCAGGCCTGATACTGCATCATAATAGAGGGAAATCTAATTAAATTAAGCACAATAAACTGAAGCATCACTTTATATTTTAGAATTACAGAATGCATCTAGCAGGGATTTTTCTATTATCCTTAATTTCCTTTAAAAGCAACTAAATACGAGAAGTTCAAAATTCAGGTTTGTAGAAATCAAATGTATGAACTCTGCTTTGCATTTCTCAAAAGAGAAAACGAGAATCTGAGTAACACAGCAAGAATTTTAGAAGCTGCAGACTTACTTCCCTCCCCCACTACTCAAGGCTGGTGTGGGCCTTGTGAGCAGGTCAGAAATCTGAGAGGACAGCTTGGTCTTGGCTGCCGTCTGCTGCTGCACCCTGACTTCAGCTGCATCAGCCAAGTGCATCAGAGTCTTTCTTTCTGGGCTTTCTTCAAAATTCTTACAGCCAATACACTTGCAGATTGAGGAACACATTATTTTTGCCTAAAAGATTTACAGAAAGAAAAAGTTTCCAAATCAAAACCTGTAAGCAGATGCCACAATCAAATCAACAGATATTATTACATGACCAATTGGTGTAAGATTAGATAAAAGCACCTTTTGTGACAAAGACTAACTGGGCTAACTCCACATGTGCAACAGATAGGAGAGGCTGAACACCACACAGGTCCTTTCCTGTCAAATATGCCCACTGTGAGTATGGACTCACCCTCACTAAAAATGACAACAGCTTCTCCATAAGAAGCATGAATGAGACACTAAGGTATCACCAACAACAGTGTTCAGAATCCAGCTACTTCAGCCCAATTGCCATTCACATAGCAGTGAACACGGTTTCACATGAAAGGGATTTCACCCATACTAGGGCAGTGATGAGAAGTCCTTTTAGAGTGCTTAGTTATAGCATGCATGCCACAGGCTCACCACCATTGACATAGCTGCATTGGCTGGCTGTCAACCAAGTGTATAGGCTGTCAACCACTGGGTTTCTATTTCTGGTGAGCCCAGGAACCAAAACCAGGGGTGTTTTACCACTGACCTAAATCATTAGACTTATTATTTGGGGGACAAGGCCTCCCTAAATTGTGAAGGCTGACTTCGAACTTAGAAAACAGAGTCAGAACAGCTGGGAGTGCAGGTGTGTCTCTGCGCCTGATCAACATGCTGTGCTGACTATACTCTTCTCTTACTGCCCTGCCTTCCAGCTCCAGATCCCTACGCCCTTCTGGTCTCAGAAACGTGAACCTGGAGTACTCCACATAGATTCAGGTTTACAAGATGAAAGCATGTAAGGAATTGTCAGATGTCATTGGAAACCAGTGTTTCTGACAAGTAAAACCTCAAGAAGAAAAAACAAATGGCATGCTTATCCATCTCACTTAAGTGAAAGAGCCGCAGTTTGAAACTGTTCAAAGTAGTAGATGCAATGAATATTGTCACAAGTTGTGTTAATCTTTGAAGCAGTGTGGGTGCTAATAGTAGTATCAAAAATATGTTCAGGATTGTATGTATGTATGCATGTATGTATGTATGTATGTATGTAATGTACAAGAAGGAGGACTTTTTTTTTGGCAGTACCGGGGACTGAACTCAGGACCCTGTGCTTGCCAGGCAGGTACTCACTACGCTGAGCTATTCCCAACTCCTGGGTTGTTTTGATACCTGTATTTATAATAAAAACGTTGGAGGAGGGGGTCGATGAATTTCTGTCAAAAGCTGTTCCTGTGTGTTACATGTAACAGGCATGGTAAATATTTGTTTACAGTCTTTGTTAAATCATGCATTTAAGTTTAGGTGAAATCAATGAAAGGAAATAGGTGTATGGATGTGTGATTTTGAGATTAGTCTTAAAATGTAAATAAAAGGTAGAATGCGTCCTCAGAGATAAAAAAAAAAATTATTTTTACAACTTTTACTTGTATTGACTGTAGAACTAAAACTATTTATCATTTTTTATAATTTTTACTTGTACTAACTGTAGAACTAACAGGATGTCACTGTACTGTCCTGCTTTATCTTTTATTTGGTACATCTGGGCAGGATGTTAGACATCATCTTTTTGTAACACACTTGCATGAGCATCAGACTGTAGGACACACCTGACTGAGGGACAGGGGACCACAGATGGCATTACTGCATCAACGGCTGGCTAAGACTTCTGCCAGAGCTGAAAGAGGGCCTCTGCTGAGAATGACGTCTGAGAGGATAAAAAGCTAGGTGACAAGGCCAGCCAGTGAGGCTTCCCTGGTGCTGGGAAGCCAAAGATGGGCAGCCAGGTTGGAACATGAACCTTTAATGACAAAAATACAAGGCTGTGTTTTGTCTGAAGTGAGGGGGCAACCACTTCCTCCAGGGCAAACTGGCCGGCCCCAAAATAAAAAGCCTGTGTGTGATAGCTACACAGCAAGAATGAATGTCGTTGCCTCATGGAAACTAGGAATCCACCCAGTGATATTCCACATCCTCATGTCCAGTTGCAATGCTCATGAGGCAAATTCTGTAAGAGAATTTTCTGTCCAGAGTGCTGCTCTTCAGGAACATACTGCTGGTGTTTGGGTCAGGAAAACCCCTTGTCTTCAGGCGGCTCCTGGAGTGCAGGCTGTTGACACATGTATTTCAGAAAAGCCAGTGGAGAACAGCTCGTAGCACTGTCCCTTGTCCCTTGGTTGGAGATACCACTGTAGTTTTCCAACCTCTGTACTTTTATTTTTGTAATAGAAATTGAACTCATACTTATCAGGCAGACATTTCTGCCACTGAGCTATATTCCCAGTCCAATACTGTTATTTTTACTGAAACTCTTACATGTAGGTGTTGTATATGGTGCGCACACCTTCAGTCATGATGTGGCAGGCCAGCAGTGAGACTAGCTGTACCAGCACCAGGCTCATTGCCCTGAAGCCCTGCTTCCTCCTCAGCTGGGACCCTGAAACCAGCTGTGTGACTCCCACCTGGCATGTAACCATGAGCAGTGTTTTCCAAAGGCAGCCAGGAGATGCTCCCCGCTGTGGCTCACCTCATAGCACTCGCAGTAGTTCTTGAGACACCCTGAGCGCTTGCAGTTGCAGCCCTTGCTGTGCCGCCGATCTGACTCTCCCTCCTTGCCCTTCCCGATCTTTGGCTTGAAGGCTTCTGGATTTCTGTCTAGGCAGGCCTACCAAACAGACCAGTCACAGCACATTATGCATACACACTGTACAGGTCATTAGACTTTCCTTCTCTCTCTCTCTCTCTCTCTCTCTCTCTCTCTCTCTCTCTCTCTCTTTCTTTTGTGGAACCGGGAATCGAACTCAGGACCTTACACTTGCCAGGCAGGCACTTGTGCCCCTGAGCTATCTCCCTGGCCCCTAGACTTTCTTTTATAAGACACCCGGCCTTTTAAAAGTAAAACCAAGAGAAACTAGACTTTTGTCACATAAATAAAAATAATCACCTTTATTGCTTTTTGCCTTTCATTTTCATGTTCCAAATTGTTGTAACAATTAGTACAGTTGCAGTTGTTGCAAAATTCACCATTTGCAAAACAATCACAATATCTAGAAGGTAAAAATCAGTCTAAGATTAAAAGTCATCATGAAATAAAGCTAGTAACTACATATTCATATATGCACTTGCATAATGCTTGTGGTAAAGCATCTCAGAAATAAAGATACCCAGCACCACCTAGTAACTGAATTAACAAAACATTGTCAGGCTCAACGTTTAAATCACCAATTCCTAGAATTTGGGCCTAGAAATTTATTCTACAGAATAACAGCTGTCAGCAATAGAGTGATAGGATTTCATGTGCCCCCACGTGAGTTATTTCAAAATCCTAAAACAGAAAAAAACAACCCTTAAAAAGCCAGTGCAGGGGCCAGGGATATAGCTCAGTGGTATTAGCATCTGCCTGGCAAGTGCAAGGTCCTGAGTTTGATCCCTGGTACAGAAAAAGGAGCCAGAGCAGAGCTGCTTTCGCTTCTGAGCCTCTCAAATGCAGTGCTGCCCTTGAACTAGTTCATCTTCTAGCTGGGCACTGCAGACCAAACCCGAGACTGTGAGTGCTTCTCACCAAGGACACGAACTGTGCCTGTCTGGTACTACATGTCCCCAGCTGACACCTTGGGCACAACAAGGATGTGCAGATCATTTCCTCTCACCCCTGAGAGCATGCTTTTCAACTGCTGTATGGGCACATGTATGTCACTGTATGTTTATTTAAATTAGACTTATGAAATTGGTCTGTTAAGAATTTAAGTTAGCTCTATTTTTAATAGCATCTCTAGTTATATGAAATTAGAAAACACTTACAATTTCAAACACAGAGATTTTGTACAATTACATGGCTTTCTGGGCCGACTGGCTGACTCTGATGGGATTATCCTATACATACACAAAAAAAGAAATATTTTAATCCATTAAACATAACTATTTACAACCATAACAGTTTCTAACCTATAATGTTCTCCTGAAACAAAGCTTGAACAAATGTATCAATCTCTAATAAAAGTCTGCTATGTTGTTCCATGTAAACATATATTTTAAAGTTATCAATAGCTGTGCAGAATGCTCCTCAAATACCCTCCCTTCTGAGACAACAAAAGGTGGAAACAACTCGAAAACATGGAGTTCAATTACACAAGACAGCAAGGAGAAGGGTATGGGAGGAACCAGGCTTCAAACAGGGATAGGTGCCCTGATACTGCTTTCAGCCAGATGCAAAGGCAGAACCAAGACATCAACGAACAGGAACACAAATTGAAAACACTCAGAATTAGAATAAATGTGCAAAGTTGGCAAAGCTTAGTAAAGGGCATCTGGAGTTCTTTGTCTCAGTAACTTGTCTGTTGGAGGTATTTCAAAATAAAAAGTACTTTTGAAGACTGTTCATACAGTTTTATGGGAAAAAATTCAAATACAATGTGTTTTGGAATAAACATACTTAATGTGGATTCAGTCAATTCGACAACCTCATACGCATGATCTCAAGCACTTACCCATTGAACGGAAGCCTTGCCTGGGTCTGAATCCCAGATGTCCCAGTGAAGGTGGAGTTGCTAGCTATGGACACATACGAAGACTGTTGTAGCTGTGTTTAAGGAAGGCAAGTTAAGATCAACTCTGAAAAACGGACAACACTCTTTGGTGCAATGACAATGAGAAGCACAAATTCATCTACCAAAGCAGAAAATGATATAATGAAGAATTCCTAGAAATACCTACTTCCTGCAACTATTTTATTTTGTTCTTTTGGGGCAGGATCTCACTATGTAGCCCTGACTGTATTCCAACTCAGTAAGGAGCCTCTTGCATCAGCCTGCCTAGTGCTAAAATTACAGATATGCACCACACCATGCTTAGCTTCATGGAGCTCTTTTTAATACTAGAAGTAAAATAACATAAACATTTTAGCATACTAGTGTGAAATACTATAAATGTAAAAAAATTATTTCATAGCAGTATGTTACAAGTGTAAAAATTTTTAAAAATATGTTGTGCTTACAAATAAAACATAATCCTATACTGATTATTAATCAAATTACAAATCATAGATAATAAAGTTACGTGTATCACTGAGCTTCCAATTTATACAGTTTTTCTTCCATGCTCTTCCTCCCTCGCTCTGCCACCCCAATCTCCTTTTTTTGGGGTGTTAGGGGTAAGAAGGAACTTGCACTTGCTGGGTGCATATTCTAGACCAGCTCAGCTGCACTCTCAGCACACAGAAAAGGTTATGTTAAGAATACTGATTGGCTGTGGTGGCCCCAGCAGCCTAGGAGGCTACAACAGAAGAATCACAAATTTGAGTCCAATCCAGGCAAATTAGCAAGATTGCCTCAAAAACAACAAAGTAACCAATAAACAAAAAAGTCTGGGGTTGTCAATCCATAACAGGCAACAGTTCTACCCCAGTACCATAAGGCCAAGTGAGGGTGGGGACGGGGACTTGCAGGAACATTTGTTGAGAGTAATGGCATATGTCAGTAACCCTAGCACTCTGGGAGGCTGAACCAGGAGGATCAGAAGTTCAATTCCTATCTGGGCAACTTAATGAGATTCTGTCTTAAAAAAATAAAAGGAGCTGGGTATGTAGTTCAGTGGTATAGCATCCAGGTTTGATCCCCAGTGCCCAGTGCCAATAAAGAAAACAAAATGAAGCAAAGTAAAATAAAACAAACCTGAATGCTAGCTAGCCTGCATACGTTTCATTGAAGTACATGTACTATTTCTCTGACAATGGGAGCCAACTGCTTTAATGCTTTAGAATACTTTGATTCTTACATGACAAAGAAACCCTCTACCTGCTTCCTGTGGCACACCATGCCTGGATGACCAGCTGGTGAGTGATTCTGTTCTAGCAAGGACAGTTCCATGACAGCTGCTCAGCCCCAACAGCCGGTCACCTGGGGGACACCTCCCATGGTTTACTTTCCAGATACAAAGCAATGATTCTTGTGTGTGAGGAAGAGCTTGGCACGGGCAGTCTCCTAAGCACACTGCAGCTCCTCCATCTCCAGTCCCACTCACTAGCCTCACACGGTTCCAAACTGCCTTTTTAATCTCACTTGTGTCACATATTTCTAAATGCTGAGAACATACAGAAATAAACTCTAGTGTTTCAGATAATATTTAAAGATTTTACAAAAAAAAAAAGTTAAACCTGAGTTCCATGCTTCTTTCTGAACAGTTTCATAATGTGTGGTACTATACATTCTAGACCCAATCTCACTTCTGTGACATCAAGATGGAAAAAACAAAAAAAAAAACAAACAAACAAACAAACAAAAAAGCTCAAAACATCAAGATGTACCTGAGTGACATACTGCGCAGGAAGCACTGCATAGCCCACATTCCCCGTCCCTGGGGCAGGGGCCAGGACAGTTCCAGGGGGCAGGCTGGTGAGATTGGGCTGGATCTGAGGCAGTGGTGTGGCAGGCATGATGAGTCGCTGCTGGGGCTGGCTACTGGTTACAATCTGTGATGCTGGATTGATTGGTTTCGGAACAACCTAAAAAAAGGAAATTTTATGCTCAACAGTCACAAAATTAAAATTTTATAGCTGGTCAATTCAGTTTCACTCTCTTGCACCTAAATCTTAACTCTGAACTGGAGGGTAAATTGTCACTTGGGAGAAACCAATAAAGTAGTTATAGGATACTCACTTGTTTGACAGCCTGAGCTGGGACAAAGGGGACTGACATCCGCACTGGAGTTGCATTAACAACCACTGGCTTTGCTTTTAAAAGAAGAAAACAACATGAACAACTTATAGAAAATGGTACTCAAAACCCTAGACTCCTTAGCTCCCTCAAGGTATCCTGGGGAAGGAGCACAGGGAACTCCATCTGCTGTCTACTTTGTGCCATCTTTGATCAGATGTTTAGAGAGCTATAATCCAGAGATGCCCTTCCTGTCTATCCAAGAAGTTGCCTCTAAGCAGCCATAGTCAAGACATGTCTGTAGGCTCAAGAGGCTCCCTCCACTAAACTACTTCAGTCAGTTTCTCTCTGTCTCTGTTTTTAAAATCCTTTTAAGACAGGTCTTGCTATGCAGTTCAGGTTGGCCTTGAACTCTCTTTGTAGCTCAGGCTGCTCTTAAAATCACACTGATTTTCCTGCCTCAGCCTCTGAGTGCTGGGATCATGGACATGTATCACCACACTTACCTAACGTGATAATCTTTATATAACTAAAAAGTGTGAGGATTTTTTTTCCTTTGCTTTTTTTTCCCGGGGGGGGGGGGGATTTTTTTTTTAACAAGTAGTTGTCTTAAACTGGAAAAAGTAGTAAGCTTAAAAGAGATCCTAATGATTACTGGGGTGCACCACCATGTCCAACAATTACATTACTATTTCTAATTGTTTTGTTTCTGTCTAAAGCAGAGAAAATATCATTCTTGCATAATTCACCATCTACAGAATAAATACTAAAGACAATACGGCAAAATGACTGAAAATACAGGTGCTAAAGTCATGCACCCAGGAGCTCAAGTCCCAGTTCTGCCTGAATCCTTATTGGCATCTGCTTAAGCATTGTAGCCTTTTGGCATCTGGACCTAGTCACCAGAAGAATGATTGGAACAGTGCCTAACACATGGTAAGTGCTCCATGAATGTTAGTTTCTACCGATACTACAGTTGTTTCTGCAGTCATTGCTACTATAGAAGTGGCATCGCTGCCAGTGTTCAGGGAAAATATAAGACCCTGCTTGCCGGGAGATTACAGAAATTGTGGGGTTTCAAAGGACAGACAATTGGGGCTGAGGAGATAGCTCAGAGGCATAAGTGCCTGCCTGGCAAGCTCAAAGTGCGGAGTTCGATCCTTGGTACTGGAAAAAAAAAAAACAAAACAAAACCAGCATATGTGTCTTATTGGCAGAGATGTGGGATATGGGAACCTTTCTTCTACCTGGGACCAATGACACACCCTGTGGGGAGCTGCCTTTTGAGAGCCTCTCTATTGTAATGCTGAAACAAGAGCATTCCTTGTATCTTAAGACCTTCCCTGGTTGCAAGGTAACCACTGATGCGCAGACTCTCTTCCCCTGCTACCTTTACTTAAACTCCATTTACTTCTTCAATAAGCGAGACTTGATCAGAATCCTGTCTTATCTCCATTTCTCATATCTCTTGCCCTGTCTTTGTCTTAATCCCTGCTCCTTCCCCAGGTGAGAACCCATGTGCTGACCCGTGCGCGGGTCAACACCCCTGTAACACAGTATTCTAGGAAGTTGAGGCAGAAGAATCATAGATCTGAGCCCAGCCTAGGCAACTTGGTGAGACCTTGTCTCAATAGAAACAAGGATATAACTCATTGCAAAGGTCTAACACAAAGGAGAAAAAAAAAAAAAAAAAAAAAAAAAAAAAAAAAAAAAAAAAAAAAAAAAAAAAAAAAAAAAAAAAAAAAAAAAAAAAAAAAAAAGGTCCTGAACAGGGTGTGCGGAGAACACAGGACTGAGATACTGACAAAGCCAGACACAGTGGTTAATTCCTGTAGTCTTAGCTGTAAGAAGGCTGAGGTGGAAGATTCACCAGAGTCCATGAGTTCAAGATCAGTCTAGGCAATATAGGAAGACATTATTTCAAGACAGACGGACGGATGGAGGGAGGGAGGGAGGGAGGGAAGGAGGCGGAGGTGGAGGCGGAGAGGAGCAATGACATCTGACCTTATTTATTTATTTATTTATTTATTGTCTTTTTGAGACAGGGTCTCGCAATGCAGTTGAGGCTGGTCCTGAGCTCACTTTTGTAGCCCAGGCTGGTCTCAAACTCGCACCAATCCTCCTGCCTCAGCCTCCCCAGTGCTAGGATTACAGGCGTGCGCCACCACGCCCGGCGACATCTGACCTTAATCTGAGGTTGCTACAGCCTGGCTTGGTTCTCCTCAGTGAAACAAAAGCATTAGTGAGGTTACACTAACTGCTGTAGAATATCTTGACCATACCAGGAGGGTGGGTGAGCCGGGGACATGTCTGGGACATAAGTGACACTACCCAGCTGCTCCGGAGCACACTGAGAGGTCCTTATGCAGGAGCCAGATCCAGAAAAGAGGAAGACTCATTTTCTCTCTGTTCCTTAAGTGTGGGTGGGTTGTGCCCACTGGCCACCTGTGTCCAACTATCAGGCAGAGATACAGAAGCTAAGGGCACCTGGGTCTCCCAAGTAATGAGGACAAATGAATGGTCAGCACAGTACCCTGATGCCCCAGGAAAAGGAGGGTACTAAACGAAGCCAAGAGCCCATGTTTCTCCTCCTTCTCACTCTGGGGTTGCTACTAAGGACTACTGCAGTTTTCATAAAAGCTAGCGTTATCTTCTACTGTTCAGTTTTCGCAGTAATGCTGAACAATTCTTTACAGTGGCACCCTTCCAAACTTCAGAAACCATACCGCTAAGTATCTGAGGCTTTCCAGCTTCTCAGACATGTTTGCCCTCATCAGGGGACACAACCCCTGCTGAGGAGGCCAGCCAGGCACACCAGACCAGGGACCTTGAGAAACACGCAGCAGGGAGACAAGTGTGCTCCTCCTGCCCTTACTAAACCCTTCTCAAGAGATTAAGAATTCAGGAAAGCACACTAAATACTCCTGATAAACTACAATTAGGGTGATTAGCGTGCTCCTAGTAAAACCTGTAAATTGATTTCATTACTTAGTTACACAGAGCAAATATGCACACTCAGATCTTTTCCAGGACAGGAACAAGAGATACATTCAGATGAATAAAGGCAACAGCAGACAATGCATGGCAAGATGTGTGCTGGGCTGGAGGAGGGTACAGAAGAGAGGTGAAGGAGGTGGGGAGACAGAGAACAGAGAGACGGTGGAATGAGAGCAAAGGAAGTGCTTAACTGAGCATGGTGGTGCATACCTGTAGCCCTAGCACTGACAGAGGCTGAGGCAGGAGGATCATTAGTTCAAGTATAGCTGGGCAACTTAGAAACACCTTGTCTCAAATCAAAAAAATACAAAGGGGTAGAGCAGCCCCTGAATTTGATCCCTGGTACAGGGGCAAGAGGGGAAGGGGATAGGGAAGAGGAAAGAGATGGGGGAGAGAAAGAAGCTCAATCAAGAAGCTTGGCAAACAGCAGCACAATAAGAAGAGAAAAAAAGTAGAGAAAACAAGACAGACGTAGCTGGAAAAGGCAGCACCAGAGCAGACACAGGAAGTCTAAGCGCGCTATCCATTCTTGCACTTGTCTGCGTCTCCAGCTCCCTTCCATCTGTATGAAAGCTTATTCATGCTAATGACAAAACAGGGTGCACCATGTCCTGGGAAAATGGATTCTTCACCCAGCACACACACACATGCTGTTCTCCACTGCCAGTCAGCTATGCTCACTAGGCTGGTGGCTTCTCAGTCCACGTGAAGTTAAGTATTATATTAAGAGAGTATTAAAATTTGATTCCCTCAGTCAGTTTCATTAAGAATGGCACAAAAAGATTTCCTTCCAAAATCAGTCTAGTGGCATTAGAAAATAAAATTATTCAATGTGTCTAATTTTGTAGAACACAAATGAAAATGCTGTTTAGTCCATTTTCTCAAAGGTGAATGAACTATTATTAGCAATAGGTAGCTCCAAATCGATGTCTTAAGATGAAAAAGTAACCAACTAGTCTTTGTGTCCTACTACAGAGCCATACCCTAGTGCCTCTATTTACTTTAATAAATATTCATCATTTGAATATAATGAATGTTTGGCCAATGTTTATCATCAACTTCTGTTTTTCAAAAAAACCACATACAGCTGTCTGTGTATTTCAGGCTTGCCTTGAGTTCACTATCGAGCACAGGCTGGCCTCAAACTTGTAGGGACACTCTGGCCTCATCCTTCCAAGTGCTGTGATTATAGGCATGTGCCAAACCTGCCCTCAACTGCTTTTTGACATTGCCGGAATATAAAACAGTCTTCTATAGAAAAGCTCAAGCCCGAACTATAAATATCTTAACTCACGACATTCAGTTTTTTATAAAGTAGGTGAATATGAGAAAGGTTACATATGTACCTGGTGTTTGATGCAGGTGGTTGGAAAGATTAAACAGAAAGACAGGAAACAGGACTACAAAGAGGAATGTCTCATAGGAAAACTTAACTGAGCAAAATAATAGAATATTTTAGTCACTTTTTTTTTTTTGTCTTTCTGAGACAGGGTCTCGCTATGCAGTTCAGGCTGGCCTTGAGCTCACTTTTGTAGCACAGGTTGGTCTCGAACTCACACTGATCCTCCTGCCTCAGCCTCCCAAGTGCTGGTATTACAGGCCTGCACCACCACGCCCGGCTTAGTCACTTTTTATTAGTAATTATAGATAAAATTAAAAGAAGACTATCAAAAATTAGAGAAAAGACAATATTAAATTCTTACTTATTTCTATCTTGCTTATTTTGCATTGTTTTGTTTTGTTTTAACATGCTTTTATTTATTTATTTTTTAAATTATGGCCAGCTTAGCCCACCGTGGGGGTGGAGCTGGTGCACCATGCGGAGCCAGGGATCAAACCACAGTCTCTACAGTTGCCTAAGCTTTCCTAAGCAGACACTTTAGATCACTGAACTATCTTGCCGGCCCATCACTGTCTTCTTTAACAGTTGCACCAGTAACAGAAACAAGCATTTGATCAGAATTTTAGTATGGAAAAGACTGATGCACTATATCAACCATAGAAGCATGCACTGCTACCTTTAAACAGCAGGTACTTACCTTGCTGCAGGGGCTGGGTGTTGGTACTGGGGTTCTGACTAGTGGGGGGTGTGGAGCTGCTGGCGGTGGTGGCAGTAACAAGGCGAACATAATGGAATTTGCTGCCAGGCACTTGGATCTGCTGGACGTTGGGTGACGTGGCCAGAGGAATAATTGTCTTAAACTGTGATGTGCTCACGCCTCCGACAGTGATAGTCTGCACAGCTGACTTCACAGCCTGTTAAATGACAAGATACAACATGGCTAGCATTAAACCAGGATGATATTTTCCTGCTCTTCAAACTTAGAACTTAGTCACCCATAATAAAGAATGTCCCTGAACTTCACTAAAAACTGCTAGAAGAAACAAGCCATTCAAAGAGAAATGTAAGAATAATAGTGAATGTAAGAACAAAATCTAAATTAATGAATTCTTCCTCCTATTGCTAATAGCTAACATCCTTGATCGTCCAGACCAGATGACTTGCTATAGAGAAATTACTACTTAATTGACAAGAACTTCCACAATTTTGACAGTTAGGTAAAACTTATAAGGAAAGAATTATTTTTAAGTTCCCATAATTAAGTCCCACATTCCAAAGAGAGAAAAGAGATATAGTTATTTCCTCCAAAGTAACTGTAATAAAATTTATATTCACATGTTCCAAAGAAGATGATCCCTCCCTCAAAACCCTCGCAAGTATCCTTATCAGGTCCAGTCAGTTCTTTTAAAAAAAAAAAAAAAAAAAAAATCTTCATTTTGGTATAGGGTCTCACTGTGCAACTTGGACTGGTAGTGATCCTCCTGTCTCAGCCTCCCCAGTGCTGGGATTACAGGTGTGTGCCACCATATCTGGTTTCAGTGGCTGGTACAGTGTACCCAGGGTTACAGGACTGGCACAGTATTTGGTACTGAGGATTGCATCTGGGTTCTTATGCTTGCTAGGTAGGCACATAGACTGCCAAGTTATCTCCCTAGCCCAGCTCCAGTCAATTCTGAAAGGCCTACAATATCCATCCCCAGACATAAAAGGACCCATTTACCACAAGCAGTATGCAAATTCAATGTGAAACTACCCCAACACTGATTATCTAGAGAAACTTACCAGTTCTAGATCAATCAGATCTTAGCCAATATAATTATTTTAATTAATTTCAATCCTTCCATTCAGTTTGACAGAAAATAGTAAGACTTCTCCCAAAGCTGAAGGAGACATCAGATGCAGAGTGGGAGAATGAGTATGGCACACTGAATCCACAGCTCAGGTTCTAGCAAGGTCCTCTCACTGGCTGCAAATGGTATTCTGTACAGGGCTAGGCTGCCACCTGCTCTACAGAAAGCCTACATGGTAGAAGACAATGGCCACACAATGCAGGCTCTTTCCTGTATTCACAATGAAAAAAATAAGTTATGAAAAATATTCTTACATGTTTGGGGACCACCCACTCAAGACCACCCTCCTGTCCCTCTCTTGGACAGGAGCCTTCTTTTCCCTAATAAATATATTCTGTTTATACAAAAAGAAAAAGAAAAACATTCTTAAATGTTTGAATGTTTCCATAAAGGCCAGGAAAAAACAAAAGGGAGACCATCCTTCGACATTCAGTCAAAGGTGTTATAGTTCAAGGAGATTATTTTGGCATAATTCACTTATGATTTGGTAGAAACATTGAGACCCAATTCAAAGATATAGTTAACAATACCTGCAGCAGTCCCTAATTCCTCTACTGCCACTGTGGTCCCCAGCCCCCGCTAAGAGATGTAGATTTGTTCCATTTCTATATATGTACTCTTTTGATTAGATTCCATTAAGTGATATCATGCAATAACCTCTTTATGCTCATGTATTTCACTTAGCATAATGCCTCTAGATTCATTCACTCTGGCAAATAGCAAGTTCATTTAAGGCCAAATAATATTACACTGTGTGTGTGTGTATGTGTGTGTGTGTGTGTGAGTGAGAGAGAGAGAGAGAGACAGACAGACAGACAGACAGACAGACAGAGACAGAGGAGATAGAGAGAGAGATTGAGATTGACTCTAGATCTAAGTGTCAGTGGACTCTTAGGCGGTTGTGAGTAATCTGCAGTGATGTGAGCTACCTGTGTTTGGGAAGTAGTGACTTCATTCCCATTGGATTTATGTCCACACAAGATCTACAGGGGCTGGTCTCATTCTCTTTCACATGCCCAGCTTGTCCCCAAGCACCTTTCCCATAAACTGCCCTTCCCCACTGTGTACTCTCAGTGCCCTTGACCACATGAGTGGGCTTATCTCTGGGCTTTCGATTCTGTTCCACTGGTTATTGTGGCTGTTTTTATGCTACTCCCATACTGTGTTTACCAGCACAACTCTGAAATTATTTTACACTAATTCTCAGTCAAAAAGTGTGATTCCTGATCTTTTGAGATTTCACATGCATTGCAGGATTGTTTTTTGTATTCCTGTGAAGGCTGCCATTGAGATGTGGATAGAGATGGTGCTAAATCTTCAGACTGCTCTTGGCAGGGGGCGACACAACAGGCCCAGGGATGGAACCCCCAGCCTTTGTATCTGCTTGCAGAGACTGGATTTTTTGGTGTGTGCAGGGTCTAACTATGCAGCACAACTCAGAGGTTCTCCTATTTTTAGCTTCTCTAGTGCTGAGATTACAGGTGTACATCACCAGGCCGGGACCCCATCTCTGGCTCAGCATGCCTGGAGGCAGGGCCAGCACTGGATCTTTATAAAGAAAAAAAAAAAAAAAAAAAATTGCCAGGCATGGTTGCACACACCTATAATCCCTGCAGTCAGGGATTAGGCAGGAGGATCATGAGTTCAAGGCCAGCCTGGGCTACACAGTGACATTAAGGCCAGCTTCACTACATAATGAGATTGTGGCTCTAATACAGTATAACAGAAACCTAGAAACAAACCCCACCATTTCCTAGCTTATGGTCTTAATAACTAACCTGCAGAAAATGGGAAAACTGCTTTTTGAGAAACTACTGGGAAAATGGAGTGAGGTAAATGGTACAAAATGCAAGTTACAGTGATACCTCAGTTTATGAACTTAATTTATTTTATAGTTTGAGGGAATATGTCAGTGGTTGTGTTTGTCACCTATTATAGAATTTGTAAATGGAAAGAAAATTTTGTTGAACACCTTGGTTTGTGAACCTTATTGTCACCAAAAGCATTCATGAACTGAAGTTCTACTGTGTAAGTAATACGTAATATATATAAGCAAGCCACTATTTGTATCACTACTAGTATGACCATTTTAGATAGGGTCAGACAGAAGTTCAGACAGATCAAAGTGACTTCCTCAAGGTTACACAGCAAGCAAAGAGCATGGTACTCTATTTGAAGCAGATCCCACTCCAGCATCTATTCTATTCTATTCTATTCTATTCTATTCTATTCTATTCTATTCTATTCTATTCTATTCTATTCTATTCTATTCTATTCATTCATTCATTCATTTATTTGTCTTTTTTGAGACAGGGTCTCACTATGCAGTTGAGGCTGGCCTTTAGCTCACTTTTGTAGCCCAAGCTGGTCTCAAACTCGCACCAATCCTCCTGCCTCAGCCTCCCGAGTGCTGGGATTACAGGTGTGTGCCACCAACCAAACCATTAAACTGTGCTCTACTATAGATGTCCAAAGACGCTGTTTGTTTCAATTTTTTTTTAGCCTATGTTTGTAATACATAATCATTATATTCCTGGTAGGGAGTTGGTACAGATATGTAATACATCTTATTCTTTTTGCAGCCCCTCTTAACAATTATTAAATGATTGAATAAAACAGCATTAGTCCTTAAGGACTATATTAAGAACTAAAATCACAAGGAACACAATTTTTATAGGCATATTGAACAGAAGTATAGACATAATTGTTTAAAGTTTAAAGTTTAAAGATTTTGTAATGATTTTAGACATACCAAAATAGCCTCTCATACTTTTTCCCCAGTGTAGTAACATCTTAGCATCCATTGCATATTACTCAAGCCAGGAACCTAAGATTTGGTATAGCACTGCTGCCTACACGACTCTGCACACTCTGGACTCAGAGCCCACCTGTTCATGTGTGTGTTGGTGTCCTACTCTAGGTAAGCATGTCACCTGCACAGACTCACATAACCCACACCACCAACACAAGGAGCATCCTGCACAATCCGTTAGTCATACTCATTCAGCTCTAACCAGGCAAGCACTGGTAAAGACGCACTGTCAGTACTTGAATGTTAAGTACCTCATAAAGGTGACAGTTAAAAACTGCAAAAGACACACTAAAGCACACTTCACTGCTGGAAAGAGCTATAACAAGCTGCCTCTTTCTTGAATTAGAACCCCTAGAAACTCTATGAGAGCTTCCCTGAACATACTCCCTGTCACTGAGAAAACACCTCACTCACAGCAGCTCTCTTTCCTTAACCACCCCTCTAACAGTAGGATAAAGGGATCCTAGATGAAATTCCAGTTATGCTAAACATGCTCTTAAAACTGCAAACTAGAAGGACTTCCTTTAATTTGTATTATTTCCTAAACCATTTCTACTTACAGACTAATATCACGATTATTAATAATTTCTTTGATTTTTATTCTCCACTTGAGAAATACTGTATCAGATACCTGTACTTAACTGCAGATTTACCCAAAAGAACTGAGTAATGAACTTTTTCTTTTTTTCTTTTTTTTTTGCAGGACCAGGGTTCAAATTCACAACCTTGCACTTGCCAGGCAGGCATTTATGTCACTGAGTTATCCCCCAGCCCCAAACATTTCGCTTTTGTTTTACAAATAAGTACTCCTTTTAGTTGGTAAATCTGGGGAGATACAGATAGGCAGGCAGGCAGACAGACAAATAATTCGACCATTATTCAAAATACTTAATTTGTAATGACACATATCACATGCTTTCAAACTCTGGGGTGTTGCTTATGAGGTAATTATCAAAATTGTGTTTGTTATCCCAATTTTCAAACTTTTGGCCATTAAATCTATGAAGATGCAAATTTATAGACCTAAAATGCTTTCGAGCTAAAACAGACAACTGAGAAGTTGAAAGAAGTGGACGCTGTGTTTACCTTACTGTTACAATTTTTATCTGGAGGTTCCTCGAGCTTCATATGTTCCTGGTCACTGGGTTACAGGGTGTGAGGGGTGTGACGAGTTGCTGAGAAGCTGAGGAGTTTACAGCTGACTACACTGCTGTTGGGCTGTGGGGAGGAAGTCTGGCAGAGAAGCCCTGGAGGCCTGGACTGGAAGGGTCATTTCCCTCACCCCTTTCGACCTCTGTTTCTGTTGCCTTACCTCTCCAGCTGGACCTCTCTACTACGCTGCCTACACAGAGCCAGCTGAGTATACACGGAAACCTCTAACAACTCAAGCCAAAATAAACCTCTTCAGAATTTTTTTTTTTTCCTCTTCAGAATTTTGGATGTTGGATATTATGTCTCAGTGACAAGAAAGTAACTAAGACACTAATGATGAGTGACTCAAGTACTTTAAGATGCCTAAGAGGACATTCAGGACTGACTGACTAGTAAAATATAGAATCAAAGAAAGACATTCATCTGCTATTTTCACAACTATTAATTCAACTTGTATTTTATTCACAGTTGCACATGACAGTGAGTGACAAGTCATGTGTGTATGATGCCAGCAACAGAACCTAGTGCCTTGCTCAGTGAAGGGCGATCTGACGGAGCCCAAAGGGTTTACACCCATTTACACAGTACTGAAACAAGGTGAATGGCCAGATGACTCAAAATTAGATAAAATGCATTCTGAGGTGACAGGGACAGAGACCTGTCCACCTGAAGAATAGAACAAGTTATTGAGATAAGATAAACAAAACAATGGGATTTGCCAAGTGCTAAAGATCAAGGAATAGATTAAAAAAATTCACACACAGAAAATGTCACAAGGAGATCTGGCATCTGAAATCAATGCAGAGATGAACTATACATAAACAATGTAGATTAACTAGTTTGAAGAAAAAAGCTCATTTCTATGGCTCCCTCCTTCTAACAGACTCCAAAAGGATCACTGAATTAATCTAAAAACACTGAAACTAGAACAAAGGCAGACACACAGTCCAAACACCGTAAGAAAGGAAAGAAAAAAGGAAGAGTCTTTTCACTAGTGTTGGAGACCTTGTTATCCACAGACAAAAGAATAAAGCGGAAGTTAATCTAACACTATACATAAAATACATCCAAAAGATGTAAATACAAAATTATAAAATTACTAGAAAGCAAAAGGCAAAAGCTTTGCATAGATTCAGCAATGATTTCTTTTTTTTTTTTTTAAACTTTCATTTTATCTATTTTTCTCTTGTTTCAGAACCCTTATCTGTCCATTCACTCATTTCCATGGCTGGCCCAGCCCGCCCGAGAGCAGGGCCTGCGCAGCATGTGGTGCCGGGGATCGAACTGCAGTCCCCGAAGCCGCCCAAGGTTTCCCAAGCAGGCGCTCCAGACCACCGAGCCATCCCACCGGGCCCCAGCAATGATTTCTTGTATTTAACATCTAGAGAAGTTAACAGCAAAAAAAAAAAGAAGTTAACAGCAGAATAAAGAGACAACCCAAAGGCTGGTACTGGGGTGTGTTGCTTGTGGCACTGCATAGAGGCTGAGGCAGAAAAAATGTGAGTTTGAGGGCAACTTAGCAAAAGCCTACCTAAAGTAAAATAAAAACAGATGGGGTTATACCCCAGTGGTACAGTGCTTGTCCAGAATGCATGGAGTTGTGAATTCAATCTCCAGTACCACAAAAACAAAAACATACAAACCAACCTTGTTCAAAAATGGTCAAAGGACTTGGGTAGACATCTCTCCAAAGCAGCACAGGAAAATAAATCCACACAAAGGCTCAACACCACTAATCAGCAAGGAAACACAAATCACACTGTACAGAGCACAACTCACCTTTTAGGATGGTCACAGGGATGCAGGAGTGCTTGTGAGGGTTTGAGTAAATTGGAAACCTTCTACAAAGGATCTAAAATGGTACAGCTGCAATGGAAAACAGTAGGGCAATTCCTCCAAAAATTAAATATAGAATATGATTTAGCAACTCCACTTCTGGGTGTATATTCAAAGGTGAATCTTGAAAAGATATCTGTATACCTGCAATCCTAGCAGCTTTATTCTTAGAGTCCAAAAGTACAAAGGTCCACATGGAAACAGGAGCGTAAGTACCACATGGTATAGAAATGCAATTGAACCTTACTCAGCTCTGTAAAATTGAAGGCAACTGACACATGTTGTACCATGGATGAACCTTATGTTAAGTGAAATAAAGTGATCCCCAAAAGACAAATGTTACATCATTTCAGTTATCTGACCTACTTAGAGTAGACAAAAATTACAGACAGAAAGCACAACAGCACTTCTAGGACAGGGAAGATTGCCAGTGCTACTGACTAGGTCTAGAAATTTAGCTCAAGATACAAAGGGCTCTGGAGATGGCAACAGGGATCCACTGGTCTTACTGCGAACGATTCTACACCAGGCAGACATGGGGGTAGGAATGAGAAAGACAATACGAAAAGCTGGGCAAGGGGATCGCCAGTCTGCCTGATGGGCAAGAACAACTCAACATGCACAAAAAAATGATTCTTTATTTGTACTTTTGCAAAGTTTGTATCACATGACACAAGGTTGCTTAGGGACTAATATCAGGCTTGAATCAGACTGGAAGTTTTTCTCAGCACTGGGGTAGCTTATTTGCTTTAGGCAATAAGGCCTAGTTCCACCTACACACACCTGATGAATTTCCTGGCTTCCTGCTACTCCCAACAGTGAGGGATAGTGTGAACATGTTCAAAACCACTGAATTGCACACCCCAAACAGTTCAGACACATGACCTGATAGCAAGTATTTACTGAGATTAAAAAAAGAAAAAGAAAAAGAAAACTTACACACTTTATTAGATAAGCTATAAAAATTAGAACCAAAGTGAGACAGAAACAAATAATCATTTTCCAAAGACAATTTAACCATTTCATAAGTTTAAAATGTAACAATAGCTAGTCATGGGAGTGCATGCCAAGAAGCCCAGCACTCTCACTCTGAGAGGCTGTGGCAGGAGGATCACAAATTCCAGCTCAGCCCAAGCTACTTAGTGACTTTCAACATTGTTATGGTTTGTGTAGACATCTCCTCAAAGCTTCATGCCCACCATGGGGTGGGCTTCTGGTCTCTGATTAACTAATGATCCAATGTTGAGATTATGAATACAACACCAAATCTGAGGCAGCCTGAATGCAATGTAAGAAAGAAAGGCTTGCTCTCCGCCTATGCCACTGCTTCTCCCTTTTTGCCTTTGCTGTTTTCTGCCACCATGAGCTGCTGTTCTCTGCCACCAGCCACACTGCCTTGGAGCCAGCTATTTATGGACTAAAACTTCCACAAATCATGTACTGCATAAACCTTTCCATCTTTAATTTTTTTTTCCAAGTTTGTAAGAATTTATTTCTATTTTCTTTTTTTTTTTCAATTTTTTTATTGTTTAAATTTAACAATGGTTATATTACATATTTTCATCACCGGATCAGTTTAGATTAATACATATAGGTATATAACATTAATCAAACAATTAAACATTAACCTTTCTAAATATACATTACTTTTTTTTTTTCTTTTCCCCCTTCTTTTCTTTGAAAGTTGACATATTGCATATTGTCCTCACAATCATTCTATAGAGTGCAGTGTGTGGGCATGACCCACCTCCCTATTGATGTTGC
>PVJA010004634.1:0-84593 GCA_004027025.1 Myocastor coypus | reverse complement strand
ACTGCAATTGCAAAACCTTTGACTGTGTATGTATCTGCTTCCTCTTAGTCCAAAGAGAAGTATATTCTTTCCTTTTTTTCTTTCTTTCTTTTTTCTATGCAACATCAATAGGGAGGTGGGTCATGCCCACACACTGTACTCTGTAGAATGATTGTGAGGACAATATGCAATATGTCAACTTTCAAAGAAAAGAAGGGGGGAAAGAAAAAAAAAAGTAATGTGGATTTAGAAAGGTTAATGTTTAATTGTTTGATCAATCTTATATACCTATATGTATTAATCTAAACTGATCTGATGATCAAAATATGTAATATAACCATTGTTAAATTTAAACAATAAAAAAATTGAAAGAAAAATTAATGTATGTACTAAATTTGGCTAATTTGTCATTATGTTTAAAAATCTAAGGGCTGGCCAGATAGCTCAGTGGATTAAAACAGTTGCTTAGGCAGACACAAGGATCAGAAGTTTGATCCTTGGCCTGCCATGCCAGCCCCACCCCCCAGGAACATGCTGGCTTGCACCTATAATCACAGCCTTTGGGAAGCTGAAAACAGGAGGATCACTACAAGTCTGATTCGTATAGTAAGATCCTGTCGACCTTGCAAAAAATAAATACAAAAAAATTAATTTTTCTGAACATTGAATCATACATTTTATACCTTTATAAATTCTTTCCTAAGACCCCAAATATTTTCTCATTTCGAAGAATATACTTTTACTGGGGCTGGGGAGATAGATAGCTTAGTAGAATAAGCACTTGGCAAATGCAAGGGCCTGAGTTCAATCCCCAGTTATGCAAAAAAAAAAAAAAATATATATATATATATATATATACATACCTTTTTCTCTTCTTAAAATTGAGCAATTTAGATCCACCTACCTTCATTAGGTTTTCTCTGTCTTTTATTCTAAAGTACTGCCTATCTTCAAGTGTTTTCCATACTTTTTATTATTTAATTCTGGAGTTTACATATGGGTCTTCTGTAGAGTTTTTATTTTGTCTGAAATCCCAACCCTAACCTTTCTATTCATTGGGAGTATATTTTCTTTTCCATCTTTAAGCAGAGTTAGTATTGCTGCTTTAAAATCCTTGTCTTCCAGTTTCATGTCTAAAACATCTCAGGGTCACTTTCTACTGGCTGGTTTTTATCTTTAGCATAGGTCACATTTTCCTATCTTTGTACATTGAGTAATTTTAGATTTTATTATGGACATCATGAATGTGGCATTGTAAAGACTTTGGATGCTACTGTATTTCTCCAAAGAGTTATTGTTGCTGTTTTGTTGTAGAAGGCAATTACCTTAGTTGAATTCATAATATTGTCTGAATCATGGGCAGTAGCTGAAATTGTTTTTCTATACTCTGTGTCTATTTTTTTTCGTTGTTGTTGTTGTTCCAGAGATCAAACTCAGGACCTTGTGGTTGTCAGGCAGATGCTTATATCACTGAGCTATCTCCCCAACCCTATATTTTTGGTCTTGCCCGGACTATTTGGAGTGTGCTTTCTAAATACACTATTGTTTAGGCTCACCCAGTAACATGAATTGAATTTATACCCAGAATTTAAGATTCTTCTTTCTAGCTCGCTCATTGCTGGGATTTCACTCTTACCTTTCAAGGAACTGTGGTTATCTCAAACTGTCTTCCAAAGCCAGACAAAGTAAGGTACATATCAGAGTCATAGCCCTGATATGAGGCATCCTATCAGGATAGAATTCATGCAAACTGGGGCTCACTCTGGTGCTGTTTTCTTCTTTCAAATATTGACTCTCCTCCTTTAAGGCATGAGATTTGATTTTTACACTACTTACAAGCCAATAAATTAATCTGTCACTATGCTAAGGGTCAGGAATGAGAAGTGTATTTGTTCTCAGTGTCCACCTGCTGACATTGATCTCCTTTGTCCCCAAGTCCTGCCTGGGTCGCCCATAGCCCCGGTGGACAGGAATGGCAAGCTACATTACAGGGAGGGAATGCTAGAATTAGGGTATGATGAGGGTTAACAAGCCTGCTCTTTGTCCCTGAGGGAGACTTAAAATATTTCTCAGTAAAAATTCAACTGAGCAATGGCTATGGCTAAAAGCCATATCAGGGATGAATGTCCTTACCATACTCCATGAAAAAGTGCTGAGGCACCAGGGCTTAGAACAGTGGTCTCTCCTCACACCCAGATGTAGCTTCTTTGCATCACTCTTTAGCACCTTTAGGAAGTTTTGTTTTATTTTCCTGTATTTTGTATAGAGCTGACAGTTGCAATTTTTGAAAAAGAATTCTGAAAATAGCTTATTTGGCCATTACAGGAAGTAGAACTGGCCACTTCCCCACTGGAAATCACATTGCAAGTAGTAATGATGTAATTTGGGGAAAACACAACCCCGGATGGTATGGACCAGTGGAAAGGCTCCCTCTACTTACTATGTGTGGATCTTGTTTAGGTATCAAGACAGTTTGTGGAAAAGTCAAGTATAGGGCAGGACCCACAGAGCCACAAACATGACCTTTCTGCTCATCTTTCACAAACAGTGAATTGCCGGATCTGACACTCTCATTTGGATCTTGGACCATACTCTGAGTTCCTTCAAAGGGAAATGTGAGGCAGTGAGATTCTTGTAAGCAGTAAACTGCTTTAACAGAGAAGCAAACAGAGGCTTCAATGAACTCAAGCAAATGTATCAGTACTACTGCCCTGGAGGAAGACCTGGGCCAAAAGGCACATGCTAGGAGGACAGATGGATCTGCTTTTCTCACTGGTGGACAGCTGATGGGATAACCCTCCCCGAGGGCAGAAGCTGGAGCCGGGAGGTCCATTGTCCTAGAGGCTCTGTCTGCTGCAAGCAGCAGAGAAAGAGCCGGTGCCCATGGACCCAGCAATCATATCATATTCCTTGTCATCTATCAACATCTAGTTTACACTGCTCCATCTCATTCAGCGGTCAGATGCTGCTGATCATGTTACGCTGCCATTCAAGCTTCCAGCGGCTTCCTATTGCTATGAAAACAAAACACAAACTAACTAACTCTACAAGACCTGACATCCGGCAACTGCTTAACCTCCGCTGTGCTGTCTGTTCCCCCATTCACCATGCTTCAGTGATTCAATATTTGTCAAACACCTGAAGCATGCTTCTGTCTCAGGGCCTTTGCACATACTGTTTTTTCTTCCTGGAATGCTTTCACTCAGCAATTACCTCATTCCTTTCTTTACTTCATTCTCTGATCAAATGCATCCTCTTTCTTGTGGTCTTGAATGTGCTATTTAAATCAGTAGTTGCTGTTCCTTTTTTATCTCCTATTTATTTTTCTTTATAACATTTATCACTTCTTGGTATAATGTTGTACAGGCATCTATTCATTTCTTTTTCTGTTTTCCCCACTACAATATAAGATCCCGAAGGCAAGATGCTATCAGCTGTTACTTGATGACCTCCCAGAACTTTGAGTAGTACCCAACACACATGCTGGGTGCTTAAAAAATATGCATAGAGTAAACAAATAGCTAAAAGTGATTAAAAGTAAAAAAGAACATTTCTGACGTTGTAGCTCAGACTCTGTGTACTGAAGATCAGGAAAGAAAAACTGGCGAGAATGGTGGCCATGAATCTCTCCTCACCTAATGAGGGTGATCTTTTCATAGTCCCTCCAACGAGGGTGCAGCAGGTGGCAGAGCATGTGTTTGCATGCAGAGTTATGGGATTGATCCCCTGTAATGCAAGTAGAAAAAGCGGTTTGCTGCACCAAACTTAACATATTTTTAAAAATCTGGCAAAGGCAAATATAAAACCAACAACAATGACAATGATAAAAATAATAGCAGGTTTCTATGGTAGAAATTCATCCTACCCACATAGTCAAGACTTGAAACACAAGGGAAGAATTTTATATCAATACCAGGCACTTTATTTCTTTTTTAAAAGGAGACTTTGCCTAAATCTACACTAAGAAGACAGGTGTGCTTGTATCAGGGCTGTATGATACCAATGCCTTGCCATTGAGTTGACATAGCTAACGTGAAACATGTGGGGAAAGCATTTTCTACTGAATAATATATTTTAAAAGATAATTCTCACATGCTGAGGAAGGTCAGCATGCCTTGATGCCTATATACTAATATTAGCTTGGTACTTAGAGAAGTATGATTTTCAAACCATATTTTCCAAGTTAGACATACCGTTCACTCATTAGCACATGCATAATACGTATGTTGCCACTGACACAATGTTACTAATACAAACACAGCACCCTGGTCTAGAGTCTGGGCTTATAGAGGCAACTAAGTTACCTCTATCATCAAGCAAGCGCTCATTCTAGTAGAGAACCTGAAATACGAAAAAATAACTAAAAATCTGGGCTTTATGAGATCTAAAAGACAAAAATCAGGGTACAGAATTGGTATGGAGAGAAAGTGCCTAACAGTATTTTGGAGTCTGGGGAGGGAGAAAAGACCGGTTAAAAGAGTTTCTGGTGATTAGGAAAACCACAGAGGGCTGGCGAGGTGGCTCAGCGGCAGAGTGCTTCCCCAGCAGGAGTACAGCCTGGCTTCAGTTTCCTGAACCAGCACCAGCAGAAAAGCAAAGGTAGCAGACGTCTCGGTAGATGGTTGTCACCACTACACCTGCCTCTGGACTCCTCCCATAGCTCTAACGTCCTCTAGCATTTTTTTCCACAACCTATCACCCCCAAATTTCACCCAACTGCCAGCATCCCTTTCCATCTGTACTTCCCAGTACCATAGACTAGAAGGATGAGAAGTAAGGATGGGACAGCATGACAAAGAAACAAAGGCACAAAAAAGCATGGCCTGTCAGGGAGTCGCATGTGGTTTGGAATGGGGCCACAGATAAAAAAATAAAGACAATGGTAAGTGAGGCTGGGTAGCTGAAGTACATCGCAAAGGGCTTAGGACTATAAAATAGAAATGGCCTTATTCTAGAGGTGATAAAAAGCTATGGAATGTTTTTGAGATGGAGTTGTAGTAGAAGCTTGGAGATTAGATTGAACACACTGTTTCCTAGGAAATCTAAAGTGTGATAAATATTCCTTATTACATTAATTTTCTATTAATACAACCCAAAATCTGATAGATTTCCCAATTGTTATATCTCATTCTTGGTACATATAGTATATTAGCCATTACATCTTTAGAAAATAGATTTATGCTCCTTCATTATTTAGCTGGGTAATCCTGCTGTATAGTTATGATATTAATGCATTAAATCTAACTAATTGCAGGACGATTATTATCCAGTGGAATTTCATTATTTTTGTCTCAGCCCATTGTTGCAACCGTCTGTCCTTCCTAGCTGTGAGCTGTCTATGAATGCAATAATCATTAAACAGGAGAGAATATAACCTGACACTTTCTGAGTGAGAAAAAATTTATTTCAATAAGTCATGTGATTACTTTGCTGGGTGAAAAAAAAGTATAATTTAAAATAATAAAATTGCTAAAAAGAATGCAGTACAGTACAAGATGGTGTTACACAGTAGCATTAAAGATCTCCTTCTGGGAAGGAATTGATCTACAGTTCAATACAACTTGACTAAGTTGTTCAGTTAGCTAAAAATCCACTTGGCTCCCCAGTCTCTGATAAGACTTTGCCATGTTGGAATGAAGCTGTTTAATGTTTATATCCTTTCTTGAATTTACCAGTGTAGTTGATCTCTTATCTGAGTAGAAAATGAGTTTCTTTTCTGTGGTGTTCAAATTTTCTCTGTTATTTTCTAGGTGGAATGTTATGGCAAAACTTAAACTCCCTTTTGCTGGCAATCACCTTGTCTTTAGCCAGTCAGTTTTTAGTTTCCAGTATCTCTGTGCCATGGGGGAAATTTAGAATCAGAAAGAAAAAAATGAAAGATGTGACATTCTTAATCTTAAAAATAAAAAAGTCAAGAGGCATGGCAAAAACATGAAGTGATTCAGATCAGCCAGAGTTAGTTCCCATTGTCCCCTCCCTTCCCTTCTTCTGGCACAAGATCCAGTTTGAATGGGAAGGAAGACAGAGAAAATGGGAGATAAAATGAATAGTAGGTTCTGGGAGGAGACGGTAGGTCATGTCATGTCAGCCATGGGTCATGTCAGAAAGGGGAATAGAAATGACAAGATTCTCGTTACCTCTTAAGAGATCCAAAGATCTGGAGACCCACTGGTTAGCCAGGGCTCAGGGAGAGAGATGGCCTGCTGACATGCCTGGGTCCCATGGCATGAGGTGGGCATAGTGTGAACAAAACAATGGCTATGAGGGATCTCATGAATAGAGCATCCTAAGAGGTCACACAGAGTCATAAGGAAGCCACACAGAGCTATCTGTGGCCCTAGAAGAAAGAGAGAGTGAGCAGCTGAACTCTTCCAATACCCAAAGTAAAGCAAGAATTTAGATAAAAAAGAGAAAGAGCTGAAGGATGACGTTATCTAGCTGCTGCCGAAGGAGGCGCAGGAGATGAAAGTGGAAAGGGCCATTCAAGGAGAAGGCTGGGAATGGGCCAGATGGAGCTCTTAGCAGATGAGGGCACTGTGGAAACTAGCCTTTGACTGCCTTTGGTCAAGTTTACATTTCAACGTAGGACAGCCGAGCATAGCTTAAGTTGTAGAAGCAAGTGCATTCTTCATTTGACACCTGCCTTTGCTTAAACCCAGAGCTTACGATCAACCCCAAGAGGGAGGGCATGAATAAGGGAAGGAATCCTGAATGAGACTGAGTCTTCATTCTAAAGCAACTTTGAAATCATGAAAGCCACAACTTTCCCCAAATATAATCAGATTAAAATTTTTGAAAATGAACCCTACACAAAATTTCAAAACTTCCCTTTCTTGCAAACTTAGGTATATAAAATATCCCATCTGCCACTGTCATATGAAAAGTGAGAAAACAGGACTAGCACTAGTTGTCTTACTATTGAAGCCATGTCGCTGGCTAGTTATCAGTTACAACCTCCTTCTCTGGCATGTATAACCTGGCCTAGACTTGCTGATGTGAAGTTCCCACAGCTCGCTTCTTTCTGATTTTAAAAATTGGGGCAGCATTTGCCTATTTGCACACTTCATACATTTCTGTCTAGCATGATTTCTCATAAAGCCCTGCTAGTTTCCAGCATGTGGTCCTCTAAGCACATGGACACTGGACAGGAGCCTTCCAAATAGAATTCTTCATTGACAGGGGTGCTTTATACTGTGACCCCCAGTGCTGGCCCTCAGTTCCATGGTGACCCATTTCTTCTGAAGTTCTCATCTGAAGACTATTTTCCTCCATGGAGAAAGATGGGCTCATTGCCACATGGCACCGCCAGTCCTAAGGGGTAGCCATTCTTTCTTTACTCCCCTAAGACAATACTCAAGCTGGCTAGATATTTTAAAAACCTCTGAGAGAGGACCTGAATATCTCCTGCGGCCGCTGTGTCCTTTTATGATTTTGGTAAGGCTCGGTGTCTTTCTGTCCTCCCACAACACGCCACAGTCCTTTTCAAAGCTCTCAGGCCTTACAGGCTTTGTAGCCAAGCCCCTGGCATTCCACTTCCAAGGTGCCACGTTAGTGCTCCTCTTTTGTACCCCATATCAAAACTACTTTTTCTTTTCAAAACTACTTTTTAAAGTGTGTGCAAAGCAGCGAGTTGGAACGTCCTCAGCATCCTTCGTGTGGCCCTCACCCCAGCCCAGTAGTCTTTTTACGCATAGTGGGTGTGTGCAAGGCCAGTGTGGCTGAGAAGGGGCTGCTTGTCCAGTCAACAGATAGTCATAGGAAACCCGTTGCTCTGAACCTTGAAGTAATTTACTGGGTTTAAAAAAAAAAAAAAAAAAAAAAAAAAAAAAAAAAAAAAAAAAAAAAAAAAAAAAAAAAAAAAAAAAAAAAAAAAAAAAAAAAAAAAAAAAAAAAAAAAAAAAAAAGGTACATTCTTTTAGAAACACTTAAAACCTGCATTTACCCTGCAGTCACTGAAATGGTGAACAATTGACCCTACCAGGGCATGACATTCAGAGGCTACTGGAGAAGAGGAAAGGATGTCTGTTGTGAGGATCGGCACCTAACTGCTGGCTGGAGATCCACACTGGTGCAGAAAGAGGACTCTAATGTGG
The DNA here is from genome assembly GCA_004027025.1 of Myocastor coypus. Classification (NCBI taxonomy): domain Eukaryota; kingdom Metazoa; phylum Chordata; class Mammalia; order Rodentia; family Myocastoridae; genus Myocastor; species Myocastor coypus. Next base: position 76,521 of record PVJA010004634.1, on the reverse strand, counting down.
CGTGGTAAAATGCTACATTAGCAAAGGAGTGGTTCTTTAAGAAGCTGCTCATTCAGTATAAAAAGGAAGACCCTTTTAGATAACTTAAAATATTTTATAGCTTCACACATAATTTCATATAAATAATTCCATACATATTATTTTTTAAAATAAAACTGTATTTTCCTTCCTTTTTATAGTAATATAAGATGAAAATGTAATTAATGGTGGTATGTCCATTTTCCATATTCCTTTTGGAATACTTGTCCTTGAGATTCAGACTTCTGGAAAGCCCTGCTGATAGTCAGCTCCCCACGCACATGTTTTTGCAGCAGAGTGTCCAATTTTGCCAATAGCCTTGTGGCTGGGAACGCATTGGGATGAGCCAGATCAGCACTAAGAGAAGAGAAGACGTCTATGTAGACGTCAGCAGTGTTCTGGAAACTCCCTGCCCTTGCAGGGAGCTGCCTGGGCTCCAGGGTCTGCTGCCCGCTGTCCGTGTCCTCAGGTCCATCCCAAGGGAACGCACTCTTACCCAGCTCCACATTCTTAATGGGTTTTTCTTGACAAATTTTGTGCAGAAAGAAACCATGAACTGTCAGTGGCCTTTTAAGAAAAATGAGTTGATTACAAAAAAGATGATTGATTTCTTAGCTTTATGTGTTTGAATTTTTAATTAAAGATTGTGGGAATGCCTATGTTTAAATTCTGTATTTTAAAATATAACACACTAGTGAAGCTACATACAAGTGAAAAGGTCAGACCCTGGTAGTTTGTTGCCAAGTCTTTCTTAACTTCACACAATGCCCCCACCCCCTGCAGTCTGTTTTCACTGTGTTTAGTCATTGAGCTTCTCTGCGTGGGTAGAAATCCTTTGTACCCTGGCCCCCGAGCCTTCGCAACAGTATCAAACTTGTTCATCTTTCATACAAGAACAAGTTCGTCTTTCAGAGAATAGTGCTCCCCTAGTGTTTGGGTGAGTTCTAGCTAATGTTTGCCAAAATGCACTGGCTGTAGCAGCTCAGCTTCCCTGCTCAGACCTTGGCATCCGCAGTGTAGAACGTCTCCACCTGTCACATGGAGCTCAAGCCTCCAAGCTCAGTAAAATTCTGTCTGCTCGGAAATGCAGTGAGATTTCCATGGCCAGACCAAGAAAGCTGATTTTCCTTCAGAAAATATGGTCACTGTGACACAAACTCAGCAGGTAAAATTTAAAAGTGGTAATGATAGTGTGGTTAATCATTATGAGCACGGCCCTATCCTCGCGCTGGGAAAAAATATGATACAGCACTCTGTATGAGTTGGTGACTTAGTCTGGGGTTGTCAGGCTCACCTGTGAAGTCTATGATTAATTGATTGTTTTCCAGTTTCAACAACCAAATTTAGTCAAAAGCGTAGATGGAAAATGGTTCTCAAAATTCTTTCACTTTTACTTGATCCCTTCACTAATCATTTTTGGTACCAACTGCAAGGATCCTTGAAGCTGGCCTCAGCTGCACTGGGGTGGAGCTAAGGGGTGTCTAGGTAAGGCTTCTGCAGTCCTCCCTCTGCAGTCCTCCCTTCCTGGGCATCGGGCTACACTCTTCTGTCCTCTCTTACACTGCTCCCTTTATTTTGATATAAGATAAGTGCACACACAGTTTGAAATCCAAACAGTAGGAATGGAAATAGAGTGTCCAGTAGGTCATTTTAGCCACCCACAGCCCCTGTGGCATGGGCTGTAGCCAGTTTTCCATATATACTAATAGTCTGTGTCCTTTTTCCTTCTAAAATGGTGATGTACTATACAAATTCTTCATCATCTTGCTTTATTCCTTTACTTCTTGGAAATGAAGTTGTATCATTATGTCTGCCTCATTCATCTTAGAATATTGTTATTATACATATAATTGGTTTAGAGTATCAATGAACATTTAAATTTTTCCTAGTTCTCTGCACACATACACAATAGTTACATTGATCAACATGATGCAAAAAATGTTACATACAGATTTGCATATATTCATAGAAGAGATATCTAAAACTAAACTGCAGTGTCTGGTGGAATATCCAATTAAAGATTCACACACATGGACAAATCACTCCTTAATAACAGTTTCAAGGTATATTCCTAGTGATATACTTGAAGAGATCTATTCTTATACTTCAGTAATAAATTATCAAACCTTAAAACTCTGCCTTTAAAATTCACTGCTTTTTTTCTCCCAACTTGGTGAATGTGTTTATTTTTTTCCATTGAGTTCATCTTTTCCTACTAGAGAACTTAAAAATTACCTTTATTATTGGATATTGACATTTTTGCACACTTATATTCAGGGAAATATAGCAAAATGATTTGTGTCATAATCTCATTTTCCTTCTAAAATTTTTATAGTTTAATTTTTACATTTAAATTCCTGATCCATCTGAAATTTATTCTGGCATGGCAATGTGTTCTACCATCATTTTAAAAGAAAAGGAACTTCCCCATGTGTGTCAACAGAGTTCAAGAACTAGAAACCAGAGTCAAGTTGGCTAGCTATGCCGTCCCTGAGAACCCCTGGCTGCTCCATGAATCTATCTCCAGTTTGTTGCTACATTGATGGAGAGTGTTGTGAATTCCTTAAACCCAATGACTTTTTGGATGAGGGGACTCCTTGGAAGAGCTGTCTCCTTCCTCTTAGATCTTACTTAGAGCATGGACTACAGAAACACTGGAGCAAACCCCACTTTACCCTAGGGACTGTGATAAGTTCTTCAATCCAGGTTTCTGCATTTCTGCAACTACTGAAGTGAAAACAGCAGCACCAACATTTCACTGCCATTTCACACATAAATATGAAAATATATATGATGCTGCCTGACACAGTGCCCAGGACCTAGAAGATGCCTGCCTATGCAAGGATGAGCTTAATCTTCAACTGTCCTTTTCATTTTATGTTTTTCTCATATAAATGTCAATCAACGTATTGAGAAATCATGGTTCCTAGCCCCTACACTAACCTTCTCATCACAACTCTACCCACTCTTTTCTGGTCCCTCGATTCTGCCCTGCATATCCATCAGTGTCCACTTTGAAGCCACGTGTTCTTGAGTGTAAACCTTTAACATTCAACCTGGAATTGCATCTGGATTCCCTGAACTTGTAACTTTTTCATTTTGGTCTGGTAACCATTGAAGTAGTGACTTCCTTGACTGAAGCCTTGTCCCCACCCTGAATGCATGCAACGGTCTCTTGCCAAATTAAACTTCCAGAAACAAATCAGATCACATCACCTTCTCACCCAGAGGAGAAAACCCTGATGGCTTTACCTAATCAATGAGCACTCTGATCTGTTCTTGGCACCTGGTTCTGGTTTCTTATGGATTCCCTGACCAGTTTTCCACCACTGTGGCAAAACACCTGAGACAACTAACATTTTTTTTTGAAAGGATGGCTTATTTGATTCATAGTTGTAGTCCATGGTCAGTCACCCTGCTTGCTTTAGACCTGAGGTAGCATAGTACATCACGGCAGGCACCTGCTCACCTCATGGAGTGCAGCTCTAATACCTCCTTCAGAGACATGGCTCCAATATCCTAACTTCCTCTAGCCAGCCCTCAGCTTGGAGAGGATCCACCACCTCCCGTTAATATCACAAGATGGAGACCAAGCCTGAACACAGGGCCCTTGGGGGGGATGCTCCATGCCCAAGAGACAGCACCCGTGCCCAGATTCCTTTCCTGGACTTTGTAGCTTTCCTCATGCTCTTCCTTCTTTCACCCTTCTTTGGTCTGGGAGACCCTTCCTTACTCCTGAGACCTCGTTCCAAGCCCTCTTCCTCTCTCTGTGTTTGCTTGCTCCTCTCTCCCTTGCCTCTGCCTCTGCCCCTCCCCTGGGAGAGTGGCTGAAATCGATTATGGGGCCCGGGTCACATTCCTCCTCAGGTGGTATCAAATTATTTACATATGTGTCTAGTTTTCCCTAAACTGTGCAGTCCTTGTAGTTGAAGGCTGCCACCCTGTTTCCTCCTAGCACATTGCTTGTACATACTAAGACCACAAAAATAATTTTTAAAAATAAAATATTAATCCATCAATATCCACAGACATTTTGGGCTCCAGTAAGGAATAAACTGAATAAACTTGTTAGAATTTCTAGGTTTTAGAACAAGTCATTCCCAGGGAGCCCCAAGGTACCTCAAGGGAGAGCTTCCATTTTTCTGTTCACTGCCAGCATTTCACCTATTGTTTGGGATTTGATAGTATGAACCTTTTGTGAAACAATAGCTAATGAATCAAAACTGGGCTTAGAAAGATCAACACATAAATCCTTTATTAAAAAACAGAGTTCTAACTGTCAAAGTGGGGTATTATAATATGATTCTATTCATCAGGCTGATGTGCAAATAGCAGATTAATGTCCTTTTGGCCAGATCACATGTCACACATTTACTGTGAGATGTCATTCTTGTGAGACTGATTTGTGGTTACTTACTTAGTATTAAAATATCAGAAACATTGTTTGAAAGCCAAGTCATAATCATTTATCTAATTTAATTTGTTACCTAGAAAACATTTAAGAGTAACAATAATACTAACCATTTTGCATAAATTCTTGGCTGTTATTAAATTAATTTTTTAGTCCATAGGGCAAAACCACCAAAATTGTTTTAAGGCAAACCTATATAACACAACTCTGGATAGTTGCTTGAAAAAATTTGAAGTTTCATTAGGATAATTCACAAATTTTACCTGTTCAAGATGGTACGGATCAAGGAAATTTGGCCACTGATGTTTATAGCAATGAAAAAAATGGATTGATTTACTCATTTGTGTTTCATGGCAATAAATTCAGTGATTTGTCTTAAAATTCTGTGAGAGATTATGGCTCAGTCCTGTTTTCTTGGAGAATGATTTTTCTCTTGAAGAAGTGTTTTCTCTAGAGAAGAAGGACACTGTCTTAGAAAAAGCCCAGTTTGCTGAAAGTTGTGGTGCTGGATGAGTGACCACATCACAGCACAAGCTTGCTGCTGCTAAGAACAAATTCCATGAGACAGACAAGGACCTTCACTTCAGAACTGTCTTTTATGACAAATACAATGATGACTGCCGATTACAGTACCTGTCGGTAGCTACTAAGGGGGCATGAGTAATATTTTCTTAGCATTGAAAATACTACTGCAAAGTGCAGAGTTGGTAAGCAAGTAAAAATTAGTGTCTTCAGCTAAAGAAATATTGCCACCTTATTGTCCCTATCTTTTGCTACTAATCTTAATAAATTTAACATAATTCATATAAAAAATCTCTTCCTTTAGAAATAGCTTCATTTTATGTAAGTGAAATAAGTTGGACACATATCATTCTCCAAGGACATGAAATCAGGGAGTAAGGAGGCAGAAAGAGGAAGCCGCACTGTGAGTGGAAGTTTGGAGTCTTGGAAGATATTCACCAAGGGAGCCTGGAGTATGTCTTATAGTAGGGAGAGAACTAACTCATAATAATTTGACATGGTTTCACTTTCTTTCTTCCTCACATCTGTTTTGGTCTGTCTTTATCATTCCTCTTCCCTTTCCTTTTTTTTTTTTTTTTTTCTCCCTCATTTTTCTTCTCTTTGTTTCTTCCTTACTATTATGGTTTATGTCTAGTTGTTCCCCCAAAGCCTCATGCAGTCATGGGGTGGGGACTTCTATAGATTGAAACTTGATTCATGGGTCACTGGAATGATGTGTTTTAGTACTGATGAGATCATTGTCTGAGTACTGCTGGGAATTATAGGTGTGGCCTGAAGCTGATAGGCTAAGATGAGAGCCTGATGTAATTTAAAGAGAGCCAGAGAAACAGACTAGCGCTGTTGCTCTCTGCACCCCTGGTTGGTTGGTTGGTTGCCTCTATCGCGATTGTTGCTGTTTCACCACCATGAACTGGATGCTCTCTGCCCTGTTCCACTCAGCCTTGGGCCAGACGAATATGGACTGAAACCTCCACTAACTGTGAGCTAAATAAACCTTTCCTTCCTTCATTTTGGGTGTCAAGTATTTGTCCCAGCAATGAGAAAAAACATCACTGAGACACTTACTTTCTTGTTCCTCCTTTCCAGGGAGCCGGAGGGCACTTTGCTTGGAGGTATGAATGGGCAGTGTTTTCCTTAACAGAGCCCCATCCGGGGGCACTGTTGCATCCATTCACAATATCATTGCTGGTGCGTGTCCTCAGGCCCTGGGACCTTCCAGGAAAACACAATGAGTGTAGCAGAAAGAGCCTTGGAGTGAGAGTGAGCTGTGTTGAGGTCCTTCCCCATAACCTAGTGTTTTTTTCACTAGCAACCTTGGTACGTTACTCAGGCTCAGGTATGAAAGGGAAGTAGGACTGTGGATATAACTCAGTGGCACAAGCACCCTCCTGGCAAGCATAAGGTCCTGAGTTCAATTCCTGATAGAAAGAAAGAAAAAAAAAGGAAAGAAGGAAAGAAAGGGAACTAGCAAGGCTTGCCTCCAACAGGGCTATGAGGATGAAATATAATTAGAGTCTTGAATACCTAGCAGAACCACACGATTTAACAAATGCTAGTTTTCTTCTTTTATCTTCTTCATATTCAAATATCATCTCTGCTTCTGTGTTAAGAATGTAGTATGAATTGACAGCAAATCTTTTGTTAGTCTATAACTTTGTGGAGAAGATAATGTGTGCCCCAGAAACAACTACTGCAAGTCTCTGGACGATTTGGGGTGCTGGACTTTGTTGTGGAGGTGAGAAGAGGCCTGCCTCTCCATGCTTTTTCCCTTGCTGCCTACCCCAGAGAGATCTGATTGATCACGCTCTGGGATATAAGTGAGGTCATGTCTCCAGTACTTTGCTGTCAGAGCTCTTGCCTATAGGCGCAGGCACTCTTCTCTCCTTTTTAGGTTGAAAAATAGCATCCTGCTTTCCCTTGGAAAACCTATCATCTCATACTTTCTTTGGCGTTTCTATCTCCTTTCATTTCTTTAAGGTTTAAACTTCAGAGATAGTAAATAAACCCATTAGACCTTTTTTATTGTGTCTCAGCTTCCAGATCTCATAGCTCTGTTTGCAACTTTAGCCAACCTCCACTATAGGAATGTGAGCACCTCTATCTCCTTTGGCATCTGGTAGGGCTACAGAGATGGGCAGGCAGCATCTCAAGGGGCAGGAACTGGATCTAACCATGATATCACCTTGACTTACTAAAACCTTACCAAGACATGCCTTTAAAAAGTCCAGGAATGTGGATTTAGAAAGGTTAATGTTTAGTTGTTTGATCAATCTTATATACCTATATGTATTAATCTAAACTGATCCGATGATGAAAATATGTAATATAACCATTGTTAAATTTAAACAATAAAAGAATTGAAAAAAAAATTAATTTCTTACATGTTAAGCAGTACAATAAATATTTGGAGAATTTAAAAATAAATAAATAAATAAATAAATAAAAAGTCCAGGAAAATTATACTGAACTTCCCAGGAGGGGTTAAAGGATTTCCAGTGCAAGGCATGTTGCAGCCCAGACCCAGACAGGCAGGAACCTGACCTGGCCTGAAGGTCACAATGTGAATAAACCAGTCATTCTGGCCCACACGAAATCGTAGTGAAGTGTTGCCTAATGGAGTGAAAGTACAGGCCTCAGTAGATACAGTTGTAGACATGCGTAGATTCTCCCAGAGTGCCACACACACACTCAACCCTGGAAGCAAATCTTCAGCTGCTAAATGAGGGCTCCATACAAAATAGAAATCAAATTCGCATGATGAGTCAAGTTCTTCTGAGGCAGTGAAGTCATCAGGTTGCTTTCTGTGTTTTTTTTTTTTTTTTTTTTTTTTTTTTTTTTTTTTTTTTTTTTTTCAGGACCAAGAAATAAACAAATATCACCCCCAAAATGGTGATAAACTCAGCTCTTGGCAACTTGGTCACTGCCGGCGGCTTCATATCCCTGTTTGTGCAGCTTGGTCCGTAATTCCTGGCCCAAAGCTTGCATACTCCTCACATTTGCACGTCTGCCTCTCCCTTGCTGGTGGTGTTCTTAGAGCCCTAGTGTTTTCCAAGCTTTGTAAGGGTGAGGCAAAGCTTGTGCTTTATCTTTACAATGACATACTCTCACACAATGTCCAATAATAGCTATCCTTTATTCTGCAGCAAATACCTATAATCCAATAGTTCCCCAATAATTTGCTCATAACCACAAAGAGGTACAGTTTCCATTGTGACTTAATATATACATCCATCTGTTATAGCATAAGTCCAAGTTTCAGAAAATAATTCTGAATAATAATTTCTCTTAGCTCCATGCCATGCCATTTAACCTTTTCTAAAAATGTTGCTGTGCCCTTTAAGACAGGCCTTATGACAAATAATGGTCACAACTATGAACTAAAGAACGCTAGCTATTCATATCTGAGAAGTTCGCCTCTGACGTCCCACAGCCTTCACCAAGCTGCCACACACCGCACACCAGTTCCTGGCTTCCAGCCAAGCTTGTGCCCCCTCAGCTTACCTGTGGACACCACCAGGAATGCCAGGCCACAGATGCCTTGATCACAGCCTGTCACCAACAAACACACAACTGCAAGTTAAGTGTGAGTGTGGAGGTGCCCAACATGTGCTTCATTTCAGGAGTAAAGAGGTGTGACAGGAGCTAAAATGTTCAAGTCTGAAAGTGGGTTGCCATCGGCTTCCTCAGTGGTTCTCTTAATTCAAGGGAAGCACAGAGGAAGTAGAGCCTTCCATATGGGGTCTGAAACCCCGCACATCAAGCCCTGGTCCCCTATCCTCAAGCTCCCTATCTTTGATAGACATTGCCATGTTTAAATAGTATCTTTATAACAATCTCCTTCCCCTGGTGTTGCCCTAGAACAAATCTAAATGTCACTTTTAGTCTTCCCCACTTCTTCTGTAACACCTGCTCACTTGCCAATTCCAAGTTTTCTGGCCTATAGAGCTTTATAGAAAATGTCCAAAGCCGGGCGTGGTGGTGCACGCCTGTAATCCCAGCACAAGGGAGGCTGAGGCAGGAGGATCGGTGCAAGTTCGAGACCAGCCTGGGCTACCAAAGTGAGCTCAAGGCCAGCCTGAACTGCATCTCGAGACCCTGTTTCAAAAAGACAAAAAAAAAAAAAAAAAAAAAAGAAAATGTCCAGAGCTTCACACCCACACACTCACACTTGCCTGATCCAACTCGGCCCTGAGCATTGGCATTTCTGAAGGCTCCCCAGGTGTTTTTAGTGAACAGCAGGACTGGGAACTCTAGAACTGACCGATGGAACTGAGGAACTTCCTGAGGAAATCAGAAGTCTTGTAATACACCTCCACCACCCGAGGTGTGCAAGGAGAATACTTCTCAATCGTGAGAGTAAAAGCTGTGGAATAGGACACACAAGCCTTCTCCCAGAGACAAATTGTTAGTCAGCAAAATTTATACACACACTAGGGAGGAAGGCATTTATATGTCACACGATCCGCAGAGACCCCTCCCACGGTGTGATATGGGTCCTCTTGCATAAAGCAGACTTAAATCGTAGATCTTTCCACCGGTTGAAGCTTTGAGGTCCTTTTTTCTCCACGCCTCAGGGCATGCCTTTTGAGTTGTAACTTGCGCAGAATCGCTCCACAGTTCTTCTTAAAGTGCCATGCTTGATTTAGCAGGTCCGCGTGGCTCTGCGCCCCACAAAAGCTGTGTGCTGCTGCTGCTGCTGGGCTCTGCGGTAAGGCCCGCGGCAGCTCAGCCTCTGACCGGGAGCCTCCATGATTGCTAGAAGCAGGGGAGAAGCCCTGAAGCTATGTGCTGGCAGAACATACCAACCAGGGGTCCACAGAGAGATACAGTCCTCGGGTCACAAGGAAGTTTGCTTGGCAAAACGGCCTCCAAAGTCAAGACCTTTTTTTGCTTTCTTGGCTCATGGGAGAGTTCAGGACTTGTTATAAAGACCAAGTATAGTTCTCAGTCAAGCAGAGATCTTCTTTATTTGCCTCCCCTTTACTAATAGACTTGACTTTGACAATATCAAGAACATTACAGTTTAGGAGTCAACATCTTTCAAGATTGGAGAGTTCAATATGGCTGAGGAAAAACTGTAGATGACTATACAAAAGATCTACTTAAGTCTATTATAGTGAGTCCATGACAGTTAACTTATGTAAGATATATCTATGTCTATACCTATATCTATATCATCTATATCTCTATATCTCTATATCTCTCTATCTCTATATCTCTCTCTATCTCTATCTCTATATCTCTATGTCTCTATCTCTATCTCTCTCTCTATCTCTCTATCTCTATCTCTATCTCTATCTCTATATCTATATCTATCTATATCTATATCTATCAGTACATAGTAAGAAGCCAAAGGAAACAAAGAACTTTTAAGCGGAAAAATGTATCCTGCCACCTCTTACTAGAACATGAAGATCAGACTGGATACATCCAACTTCTTCTGCATCACTTTCTAGCAGTCAAGTGCTGGCTAGGTCACCTTATTATTTCTTTCTCAGTAACTTGCTACAACCACTGTCTTGAGTCTATAGCCTCTTCTCTGGCAACCAACTGGTTTCCCCTGCTTAGAACAGCCTGAAGAAACTTTCTTTGGAACACAGTCTCTCTCTCCTTTCCATTCTTTCAAAGATCTGTCTTGGTCTTAAAGATGTGCACCCTAATTTTTTTTATTGGGAAGCTCTATACCACTGTCACTGGAGCTTAGCTCTTTCTGGATAATTTCCCTAAGACTGTCACTATTAGGAGTATAAAGGGCCCAGCCATACACCTAAATAAATAAAACCAAACTTGTTTCCCTGAATTCTCTTCTAAGGAAAGGCGAGGAATGGGTCTATGGCAAGAAAGCCCTGCTTCACCGGTCAGCTCTGATTTTCTTCCCCTCGTGCTGTTTCCTTCCCAAGAGCCCATCTTCTTGAAGCTGTATGCCCCCACTTAATCTTCTGGCTACATGTATAACTACTGAGTCCTGAAATCTGCTCAGCAGCACAGCTCTGAGAAGAAGAGATTTTTTCAAAAGTCTTTACTAAAAACCTGTCATTACTCCCAAACTCCTCTGCCTAAGAAGTCCTGGGTAGATAGTAATCTCTTTAATACTAGATAACAAGATAATCCCAAGGATTCTGCTTCAGTGATTGAGTGATTCTGAGCAAGTGGACTCACACTTTGAAAAATATGACCTAATAAATAACATGAAGAAAAAATATATAAACTGAGTATAACATACAACTAAATTGCATCAGTCTGTAAGTTTACACTCTGAGACTCTGACACCCCATCCTGTCTACCTGTGTGAAACTGGAGACCAGCAGCACATGGATGGTGCCCCAAAAGGAAAGGCCCTTCACCCCTGAACTCACATTTTATTTTATTTTATTTTTTTGTCTTTTTTGAGACAGGGTCTCACTATGCAGTTGAGGCTGGCCTTGAGCTCACTTTCGTAGCCCAGGCTGGTCTCGAACTCGCACCAATCCTCCTGCCTCAGCCTCCCGAGTGCTGGGATTACAGGCGTGAGCCACCACACGCGGCCTGAACTCACATTTTAAATAGGCAAAATAAATTCAAGTTGATCCTAGGAGTTCTCCCCATCATAATCCATAAGCTGATAAATGCTGTCCTGAAATAAAAAGTACAACTAGATAAATAGTGTAATTTGTTTTATTCATTTTTACTTTAATTGCATGCTGTGTTCAGCAGGTGGTGGATCAGATTCAGATGGTTTTGCAGTTCTTTCCTAATGACAAAGATAAAACACTGATCTCTACACTGATAATGTTTGCTTAGTGGTGGAAGAAATGGATTGCTATTTTAAGGACAAAATCCAGCTTTAAAGTTACATTTTAACTTAGTTACTTTTTATGATAGTCCTAGATTATGTAAGATTATCATTTAAATAAAAATAAAAAAAATATCTTTGCTTATGCATAATATTATTTTAAGATGGGATCTTACAGTATAGTTCAGGTTGGCATTGGACTCAGTGCTGCCCTCAAACTTATGATGATCCTCTTGCCTTAGCCTCCTGAGTGCTGGGATTACAGGCATGTGCCACCAGGTATATCCTTCACACATGGAAAAGTTCAAATTTGCTAAACTTCACCTAGCCTAGAATTTTTATTTTATTTTATTTATTTTTTGTCTTTTTGAGACAGGGTCTCTCTATGTAGTTCAGGCTGGCCTTGAGCTCACTTTTGTAGCCCAGGCTCATCTTGAACTCACACCAATCCTCCTGCCTCAGCCTCCCAAGTGCTAGGATTATAGGCATGCACCACCATGCCTGGTCTAGCCTAGAATTTTAAATCACACAATTTGAATATAAGGCAAATTAATGAATTTGTAGCTTGGAATCCTTCTCCATGATTAACATCTCATCATGGTCTAAGAAAATTAAATGTATGCTAATTGCAAAATGTTCTGCTTAAGCACTTTAAAGGCAATATGAAATTAAAAATTTCTATTATATGTTTGGCCTCCATAAATTTCACTGGAAGGAGGGATGAAAAGTTGGCCCTTGTCTTAGTTACTTTTTTTTATTGCTTAAGCTACCTACCTGACAACCAAGCTTAAGGAGGAAAGGTTTGTTTTGATCCCAGTTTGTAGAGGTTTCAGTCCATAACTGACTGCTCCTGAGGCAGGGTAGATGGCAGACAGGAATCATAGAGGAGAGACAGCTCATGGGAGAGAGGAGGCAGCAACATAACAAGGTGAAATCACAGCTCTTTCTATCCCTTGTAAATTACCCAGGCTACTTTGGGCTGGTAGCACTTACACCCTTAATTCGAGAGCCCTTGGCCCTAGGACTGTACCTTGAATAAATCCCCGCATCCTCCACCCTAGATCCAGCTGCCTCTGAAAAAGCCCCACCTGTGACAGGATGAGAATTAGAGAATTTCTAAGCACAAGCACAGGGTTGGAGTAGGGCATTAGCCTTTCAGTTGGTGAACAGTAAGAATAAACAGGAAATGACATGGCAGTTGGATGTTGGTCAAGGCACATAGGGAAGCATGAGGCAGTACTTTCCACCAAATGATTTGTGAGTACTGCATTTAAATGTTTTTCCGGTTAGCCTAATTTGAATTAGAAACTGAGAAAAAATAATGATCAAATCCAGCCTATACAGGAAAGAAGACAAGGAAAGAGTAAAAGGAGAACGAAAGAGAAAGACAAATAAATTGGCAAGGTACCTTATTCTATGCGACCGAACAGCGTTTTACTTATGGCACTCACCAAATTAAAATAAGTCTAATTTTTGGAGCCATCACCTTGTTCTGAAGAGACAAATGGAAGGAAGCTTAAATTAAGTGAATGTTAATCCGTTATTTGAAATAATAGTGGATTCATGCCTGGAATGGTCTGATGTGTTAGCTTATCATTTCCATAAAGTTAATTGTCCTGAGTAGTTATTAGTGAAGAGCTCTTACAGCAGACACCTAAAGGGAAATAAGCCAAATCAAGCACACCTTATACTTTACATTTCATTGTTTTTGAACTGACAAGAGAAAGGATCAGAGAGGAAACAGTGCAGAGTCTAGGAGCACAATGCTGAGGTGCAGGAGGCCTCCAACAAGCATGGCCACATTAAAGCCCATGAAGACTTGATTGATCAAGAACACCCTGTTTCCCGATGAATAAGGAAAAGCTTCACCCAGAAGCATGACTCCTTGTAGGAAAGAGCATAGAACACGCTGTTGGCTAAGTCTTCAATTCAGACTGAAACACCATCTCTTAAATGCTGTATGATAAGAAACCTCAGGAAGCCTCAATTTTCTATTCTAAAAACAAGTATGAGTGTCAGCGTTGGTGGGAGGATTAAATTAAATGGTACATGCAAATTATTTTATTCATAATAGAGGTGCAACCAAAGCTAGCTATAATAATTATCAAAATTAAGTAGTCAAATATGAAGGAGCTTAGGGAAAAATGCTGAGTAGATTCATGTGAAAATATTTTTAAGTTATAGTCCTTACATTACTTCTGCAAATTAGTTTTTAGCAGCAGTTTTTCCAACATCTTGCTCATCCAGTTATGGTGTTATCAGCAGGCTATTGTCTTTTTTATTACAATTAATAAGAAATAACAATGGGACAGTTTCAAAACATGTAAGTAGTACATTTCCAAAATTTGCTACGATGCATATTGTTGTCCTCCTATTAGTTACACAGAGCACAGGGTGTAGATGTTATAATTTTTCTAATCATAATTGGTACAAAAATTTTTTTCTCATTGAACTAAGAGAAAGCAGTTATATACATAACCCAATGTTCGATAATCGCAGTGGGTTATTGGTAAAACTGGCAATGTTGGAAGCTATTGATTTAAGCTTTTTAGCATTCTAATCTAGCTTTCCGTTTTATGCCTTGTGGTTAAACTTTTCTACTGGGTGGTTTAGGGCAAGTTTAAGGAAGACCTGTATAGATTTGCTATACATGTTTTGCTATTATCTTAAAATTTACGAGTAGAGCAATTAGAGTGATAGAATATACCCGAGTTTCTTCTATCTCCTACCTTGTGGGAGGGTGATAAGTGATATTTTGCTTTCAGAGTACATTTGCTTATAAGAGTATTTGACAAAAACACCAAAAGGAAAAAAAAAGAAAGAAAAGTCTCTAAAAATTGAACATATACTTATATATGTTTTACTCTTGAGTTTTAAAGAGCAGCAATTTTAATATGTTCAAGAAACAATAAAAAATTAAAAGTTTAGCTTCATATACCAAGAGAAAATATGATCCAATAATTATGATATGACACAGAAAACTGTAAGGATAAGAAAAACAGGTGACTCCATCCTGAAGTGATCCCTGCAGAGATGAGATGAAGCTGAAAATACAGATCCCATCCCCTGGAATCACCCCTGACAAGGGAGGCAGGCGGGGGTTTAGCGCCTGCACTTTTGAGAAGTCACACTTCTGGAACTGAACCTTCTGTCAACTCTTAAAACTGAAGACATCTCTCTCTTTGACTCAGAGATTTTAGGCACCGATGAAACCTGGATTCTTTCTCAGCCTCATATCAAAAGACATTCACCTACCGCTTACCTTAATTTACACAGAAATGCAACTCTTACAGCATTTTGTTGCCTCCGTGAGGAGAGAAAACCCAAACAATATTTAAAGAATCTGCAAATTTCCAGGCTTTGGGTGTTTCATAGACTCCCTTGACAGCTGACTAGGAGAACTTGTCTGTCATTTCTGAGTGATAGGGTTTTTTTTTTTTTTCAAACGTTATTCTCTTGCACTTTCAAGTTGTGACCTTCACATTTTCTCAACACTCACTTTACACTAACTTCGTGCTTCTAGTGAAATTTCCACGAAGAATTCTCTAAATGTGGTCAATATGGATCTGGAAGAATCAAGCCAACGAAATCACAAACAAGGGGACTCCTTACAGAATTCTCATAGCTCATCACTGTATTTTTGTTTTAAATTTAAGCATTATATAAAAATTATCTAACAAAGATCAGACTTGGTTCCAGACAGGGAAGTCAGGAAGCCCCTTTTTGGTAAGTACCAGAAGACAAAATAGGCACATTAGTATAATTTAGGATGTGATAAGACCAACGAAGGAGAAGTACACAAATAAGAGACTGAGATATAAATCCACAAAAAGAGACCTCTTCAAGGTAGAGTGGCCTTTTGAGGCAATGACACAGAAGCTCCAACCTAAAATTGAAGGGTTGAGAAAGAGCATCCAGATGGTAGGAAGTACGTATGGAAAGGTCCTGGCTTGGGAGAAGGGCCAGAGTGCAACAGACTAGGCAGAGATACTAGTGAGCAGGTTGGGACAGTGGCAGCAGAGTCAGAGCAGTGGTTAATGCTGAGATAATGTTGGAGATGGAGCTGACTTTTCTTTTTGGTGGGTTGGGCATGAGGAATTAAGAGACAGAATTCCTCAGGTTTCTAGCCTGACTAGTGAGAACAGGCTTTGACGGAAAAAATTAGTGTTTCATTCTTTGGACACAAAAAGTTCAGAAAATCTGAATGATACCCAGATGGGAATGTACAATAGGGCCTGAAGCTCAGAGCTCTCTGGTCTAAAAATTAACTGTGACAGTCTTCAACCTAAATTTGGTATTTTACAGTTACTGTGAATGGATGTGATCCCTCAGGAAGCATGTGTCTGAGCATGGGACTCATCTTCAAGTGAAGGGAAGGGACCTTCCAGTCACCATTCCTATCTTTAATGAGCTTCTCTGTAGCTCTGTGTGATGACATAAACCTGCAGTCTCAGTACTGTGCAAGGCTGAAGCAAGAGGATCTTAAATTTGGGCTCAGCTGGGGGAATTTAGTAACTAATTGAAATCCTATTTCAAAATTAATTTTTTTTAAGGACTGGGGGTATACCTTAGTAAAAAGTCCCTAATTTCAACCCCTAGTATCACACATGCAAAAAGCAAATGTGGTGGACACAAGGACAAAATACAATAATATTTAGAGGTTATTCTATTCCTCAGGACCCTTGAAAATTTCCCTCCAGACTCAGCTAGCCTTCTGATTCTTACATTACACCAGAACGCCTTTCCTGGGACAGTGCTATCTTTAGTCTGCACTGAAGGACATCATGAGAAACTATATGGGGAATTCACCCTGTTATGCAGGTGTATGCAGCTGCTATTTCCCCCATTTTATGGAGACAATTAATTAATGAGCTCTCAACTCAGTTGAATAACAGCAATAGTCACAGCTCAGGGGTGCCATCAAATTTATCCTCATGAGGTTGTTTGAAGGCAAGTGCAAGAAAAGCATAAGGACAGCGATCTGGAAGCAGAGCACATGGGCTGTGTTCAGCCAACAGGATCCAATTGCGACAGAAGCTTCACTTCCCATCTTGGCCTGGAGCCATCTTGGCAAGTCAGGACCACCTCCATCAATTATCCAGGAGGTCATAGTAAGGTCACCTTCCACCTTGTCATTCTGCTTCAAATTTTCTCCAACTTCTTAATTTTTCATTTACTAAAGAGTTCTATGAATTTTTCTTTTCTCACTGTTTCCTTTCTGTTAGCACTATGGCCATAGGCTAAAGTCATTTCTTAATTTTCTTTTAAAAGTAAGACAGAAACCATCTGGAACTATATTCTTTGTTTCAACTGTTTTCAAACTTCAGAGTGAAATGTTTGGGTTTGTTGTATTGTGTTTTTATGACAGTGGGGGTTGAACCCGGGCCTTTACCTTGAGTTATGGGCCAACTTTTTTTTTTTTTTTTTTTTGAGGCAGGGTTTCACTGTGTTCTCTAGACTGAACTCCAACTTTAGCTCTTCCTCCTTGAGCCTCCCATCGTGTTGGGTCTGTATGCTGTTCTATTCTACATATACAAACATTTGTATGCATATTTTATTATTTCTATGCTACTGTCATCTGTATCTTTATTATTCTATTCTGAAAATCTTTAGTAGATGGTGGGACAGTGACCCGATCAGTGACTTCGGCTCAGTTCTAAGCATACCAGGACAGATGTTTTTATAACTCTAAATAAATAGATGAAAAGCTGAGATGATCAAACAGATTGGTTGGGGATGACATTTTTCTCACAGGGAAAACATTCTTCTCCAGAAAGGAGTGTTCAGAATATAATTAGATTTAGGTGTATAGAGCACTTCATTTGATAGAAAAGTTGAGAGAGGAAAAATCAAATTCAAAGTTGCTTCATAGCCTTTGTCTCCTCAAGATGAGTAAGAAATAAAAATAAAGCATTTCAGATGTTAAGACACAAGTCAGAGGTGAAGCATGCTTTGAGGCACCCAGATTTCCAGGCCAGCATTGTCTGTGTACTGTCAGAGACCCCAGATGACACCTTCTGCTTATGCAGTAACTATAGCTGCTCATGTTTGTGAGATCAGCTCAAATCAAAGAATTCCTAGCACCTGTCACTGAGATAGGTGCTGAGGCAGTTGACAGAGGCTGCTTGTGTCTACCTAGCAGGTGCTTGGGGTGATCATATACAAGGTGTTTTGTGTGCTTTGAAAGATAGGAGCGAGACACCTAAGGGGGCCCTGTGGGTACCCCAAGGAAGTGCAGTCCCAGCCTTGCTTGAAAGCTGTGCTAAGAAAGGTCTCTGGAGTCCTCAGGATATCTCATCTCTGCCACAGCAATGCTTTCATTACTCTTGGTCACACAGCATGAGTCTTATGCTCTGTCCTGGCACAAAGAGCTCTGTTGCAGCAGCTGCAGGTGCAGTTTAAGGAGCTCATGGGCTTCAGTGGAAGTGCAGAGGTGGAGCCTCATGTCATGTCAGGTCTCTTACTTGCCTCTGGTCTTTCCCTTCCACAGTGCAGACTGTTGTTTGGGCATAGCCGATCATGATTCTTCCAAAGCATTCTTCCCTCCAACTTTGCAGGTGAACTTCTGCACTCCGTAGTATCAGGACCCTCTGGATAAGAAAGTCTGCAGCTCCAGCTCCAGCTCCCTAGGTAGGATGGTTGGGGCAACTGGGATTAGAGTCACAGGAAATGTACAGGAAAGAGGTCCTATGATGATGTTACCATCTAATTTACATATTCTGTTCACACAGTTGTGAAGGAATTCAGATTTCATCTACCCTGATTGCACAACCCAGTTTGGACCTCTCAACATGATCCAAAACATTAAAGGCACTGGGACAACCCTTCAATGGCTCCACTATCTCATCATTGCAAGACTACCCATAAGTTTACACCTTAGTCAGGTCTGTCCTTGAAATCACATACTGTGGACAGAGTCCATATTCCCTTGGTACTTCTGACCCTATATGACCATCCTGGAAAGGAAACATTCCTTTCCAGGAATGTGAGAAGACTTTGGACAGAGAGTCTGACAGAAAAGGGGTCCTAGAAGCCCCTCCCAGAATATACTGATCCACCCCTGCTCTCATGCAGTCTTCCCATAGGCTTCTGGCCCAAAAATTCCCACAGTGAAAAGCTGGCAACCAATGGACACGCCCACCTGCAGGCCACCTTGTGTGATGGTGGGATGGGGTCTGTCAACCAAGAGAATAGGCACTTGGGCTCCCTCCAGATGTCTAACAGAATGGGCACTCTGTTCACCGATTAGACACACTCCTTGGATGAATCTAGCACATGTCCACAGGAAGTCTGCCATGAGTAGTTATGAAGCAACTCACCAGATATAAAGTGAAATTAGAAGCGGAAGTAAAATCTGTCAGTTGTGTCATTGTTTTACCTTAGCACTTTAGTGTAATTCTTGGTTTTCTGGCAGGTAACCTGGAACTTGAGTCTCCATTTCTTTTTCTCTGACATCTAACCTTTTCTCTTTCTCTCTCCCTTTCTCTTGTCCTTTAATCCTTTTCTTCCTTCCTTGTTTCCCTTCTCAAAGAACTTTCTGTGCATGCCAGGCAGTATGCTGGCTACGTTATACATGGATAAATTAGACCCAGACCCTGGCTTCAATGAGCTTGCAGATAAGTGAATATATTATTGTAACTGTTAGAGGTCATCTTAGCTGTTTATTGCTGCATAACAAATTGCTCCAGAGTCTAAAAGCATGTACCTCATTTATTGTCTTAGTTTCTAGGAATCAGGAACACAGGTGGAACTTAGCTGAGATTTCCTTAAGGGTACAAAGTGATGGTCTGAGATGTAAGCGTCTCACAGCTCAGCTGGGAGAAGATCCACTGTGTGTTTTGGGGCCTTGCCCCATGTCTGTCTGTTGGTCAGAGGCCCCTCTTTGTTTTGCTACATTAGGCATCATAGAATGGCTCCCATGAAAACTAGCCTGTCAGAGGGAGGAGGGGAGTGTGCAGGAAGGAAGCCAGTCTTTCATAACCTAATCTCAGAGTAATATCCTTTCCTTCTTCTATTTACTAGAATAATCATTGAAAACAGCCCATGTCCCAAAGGAAGGGGTTTGCACAGGCCGTAAACACCAGAGCCAGGGATTTGTTGGGACATGTGAAGGGCTGTGGAGCCACTGCTGTAATATCTGTGACAACATTTAAGCCTCAGATCACCCGGAGTAAACATTACCATTTCCTTCAGATACAGTGAGGATAAAGCAGGTGAGGAGAATGCAGCCCATAGTTATGATAAAGATGGTTTGTTGTTTCTGGGTAGCTTTTCATTTTACTTTGCTCAAACATATATTTCAATTTCTGGCTCTAATGAATATTTGATTTAAATTTATCAGTTCTATTTAACTCAGGATATTTTTTCCTATTCCTTCCACCTATACCCCTCCCCCCAGAGAAGACTCATGCCAGGGAGGGAGATAGAGAGTATTCAACTGACTCTACTTAGTTGCATAAGTATGAAAGTATTACAGCTGGCAATGTATCTGATTTGTTGATATATTTTATATTCAAATTTCTAAGCAGCAAAATTTAGTACATTATGAATACTAGTACATATACAATATTCAAATGACAGATTTTCATTCAAGAATTTAGCTGGCTAGCTCGACTAAGTAGTCTGATGAGAGATCGAAGGCATTCCTAATTGGCTGCCTTGGGACAGTACATTTGAAGCACTGTCAACTCATCTTTCAGGGTCTGTTGGTGCTGATTTATAAGGACTCATGTTTCAATACTTCTGTCATCATTTTTAAAGAAACAATTACAGATTGGAAATATCTAAATATTTTATAAAGAACATATGAGGCACAATGACTGCAGGAAGCTTGGGAGGCCATCTAGACATAAACCATACCAAGGAAAGAGGCTTTATTTGAACCTAGCTTTGATGAAATGGAGGTATTTTCAGGTATCTCCTTCTAAAGGCAGCTCACCAAGCAAATGCAAGAGGGTTTTGGGTTGCCCACCTCTCCTGGAGTTAAGTTTCAGGTTCTTGTGTTAAACAAAGAACTGAAGAAGTGATCACAAAGCAAACTTTATTTGAAACAGGGAATGTGAAAAGTGAGGGAGAAATTGGCTCTCCAGAGTGACCTTGGGCTGAGAAAAAGGGGACAAATGAGATAAAAAGAACACCCTGGAGAGTAGAGTGTGGGATCTTGTGAGGCAAGCCATAACACTAAGCCCTTCTTGACATCTTTGTCCCTTTATACCAGTGGTTCTCACCCTTTCTAATACCATGATCCCGCAATATAGTTCCTCATGTTGCGGTGACCCCAAACCAAAAAATAATTTTGGTACCTACTTCAAAACTATAATTTTGCCACAGTTATGATTTGGAATGTAAATACCTGATATGCATTATGTATTCTCATTGCTACAAATCAAACATAATTTAAACATAGTGATTAATCACAAAAACAATATTTAATTATATGTTGAGAAATATTTGTTACTAATTCCAATAAGTAACATTTCACCATGGCATAGCATGGGTTTAAAAAGCCATTGGAAATATGTATTTTCCGATGGCTTTAGGCGACCCCTGTGTTTTGGTCATTTGACCCCCCCCCCCCAGGGTCTCGACCCACAGGTTGAGAACCACTGCATTATACTGTCCAAATCTCTTGAGGAAACCCATAAGAACTACATCTGGGTCCTGAGAGGAAGTGCTGGGATCCCTTCCTGTGGGCTCACATCAGGTCTAAGCTATCCCATTGAAAACCTGCTTGAGTTCTCCTGAGAAGTCCACAGACAGAGCTCTGAGAACACTTTTGTGCCCGTGTCCTGGAATTTCACAATTAACAAGCCAAGCCTACCTCCCCAGGCAGCTTTTCCATTCCCTTAATCTCCTACCTCTGAGGTATTATAGGCAGCTCAGTTAGACATAAATTAATGTACAGGGTTCTCAGGGAGTTGCCTGAGGAGTACAGACATCAGAGTTGTGGCTGGAGGCTCATCTGAAGGCAAGGCCTCAAGGTCAAGTCACACTGGCCTGCCTTACATACTTCCCTAAGGGACAAGCAGAATATAATTAGTACCCTCCAGTCCACTTGGTCCAGGTATTTCTAAGACAGTTGTTTAGATAATCAGAACATCTGGACTCATCCTTCCTGCCTAAATGTTCCTGTTTTGGGAGTCAGAAATAAGCCAAGGTCAGTGATGTCAGCCATCATTATATCCTTGCTACCTGCCCCTCTTCCCTACTGGGTCAACATTAGCTAAGTGGATATACTCATAATCCTATGGGTTGGGTACAGTTTGACCCGCACTGTACCACAGGATGACTTTGTCATATAAATTACCCCTGTCTAAGGGCTTGAGTGGCAACCCGCTCAGGACTCCTCCTGTCTTTCAGGAACTATTCCTGTTCCCTAATAAACCTTTCCTACTCTTAACTTCCTTTCTCTTTTGGAATTTATTCTTCAATTCCAGGCGACCTAAACTCAGCACATCTGACATCTAGCAAGTTGCAAGTTATATTTCTCCAGTCAGATAAGCCACATATTGCCGCAAATCACCATCTGTGTCTAGGTATGGAAGGGGCTTTCTTTTTATTTTCAGTTCTGGTAATTGGACCCAGGGCCTTTGCTCTGAGCTGTATTTTGAGCTTTTTTTGTTTGTTTGTTTGTTTTGTTTGTTTGTTTCTTTTTTAGAAGAACTCACAACCACCTCAAGCTGTCTGTGCTGGCTTAAGCTTGCACCCCTTCTGCCTCAGCCTGCCAGAGTGCTGCAATTCCATTCCACCCAGAAATGTTTAGCTGAAAGACTCTGTAATAATGAGTGGAGGGAGTGGGGTCACTTGCCTGACAGTCTCCAGTTCTGCAAAGAAATAGAAAAAAGTGCTACAAAACCAAAAAGATAGCACAATAGGCAATTCCAGTCTTGCTTTGTCTCTCCCATTCATTTGTTGCTCTCTCCTTTTCCTATGCAAACAGAAGTGAACTTGACCTTCTAGAGCTGGTGAAGAGAGGGAATGGTCATATCCTTGGCCTGAGAGAGTTTGGAAAGCCATGGATCTCTAAAGAAAAATTTCCTAACTTGGGCCTGGGGAGATAGTTCAATGGTCTAAGCAACTGCCTGGCAAGTGCAAGGACCTGGGTTTCATCCCTTGTACCACATGCCATGCCGGCCCCAGAGCTCCGGGTGCTCTGTGCTGGCCACTGAAACTAGGAGGGCAGTGCACAGCTGTAATCCCAGTGCTGAGGAGGCTGAGACAGGAGGATCACTACAAGTCTAAGCTGGGTAGTGAGATCCTGTACCAAATAAATAAATAAATAAATAAAGTTCCAGGCAAGGGATATAGCTCAGCAGCATGAGTGTCTGCTTGGCAAGCACAAGGTCCAGAGTTTTATCCCTAATACCAAAACAAAACAAAAAGATAATAATAATAAAAAAACAATTAAGTTGCATTTTATCCTGTCTGTGCCTAACCCCCAGCCCCCACCTTCTGGCCTCCATTCTTGGACTCCCCTTCTCACATCTTTCCCGCTTCCATTTATTTTTCTCCCTATTGGATGAAACTGAAGAATTTCTTCTTGTTTCCAATTCACAAATCCTTTCTACAATCATGACTTGTTTTTTAATATTTAGTTCATTTTTAATTCTATTATATTTTTCATTTTATTAATACTATTTTGTTCTTTAAAAGAACCTTCCACCATGTTTAGTGTCACCTGCTTGTAGCTATAGCTACTCAGGAGCCCCAAGCTTGGTGATCACGGGTGTGACGTCAGTCTGGGTAACTGAGTAAAACCCTGTCTTTAAATAAATAAGTAAACAACTCACGAAAGCTTTCCATTATTCTAATTTACATAACCTACTGATGCTGAGGTGAGTCCACAGCCTTAGATTCTGTCTGATAACATCCACACAGTGACCCTTGTGAGTCCTCAGAGGGAAGGTTACTGACTGGGAAGCAAGTAGCCTTGCAGTTTGACCTATTTACAAGTCATTGTGAACTGAAATACTGCACAAAAAATAGTACAAAAGGAAAATAAAGTTAAATCATATTTATAGCTCAGTTATAATACAATTAGAATTTTACTGCAAATATTGTCAATGAGTAAATTTGGCCCTTTAAATAAAATTCAGACTGGGAATGTTACATGCAATGCACATTTTTCAATTTTCACCCAGAATCACATTTGAGGAGTTTGATTTTGAACCCTTAGCCTCAGATACTGTTTTTCACTCTATCCTACTATTTCATTCATTATTTTCAAATGCTTGGAATTTCATACTGTAGAAAATGTAATTCTTGAAAAGAAATCCATGGAAACTTGCCTTAATGCATCTCTTACAGAGGGGTGAATGTGACATAAACACTTCTCACCTCACAAAGCCACTCTCCAGAAGAAACACATCAGGCAGGGCAGAGATGACAACCACAAAAAACTAATAGATTTCTTTTTAAAAATACCATAATTCCTTAAAGAACTCATTTAAAGATTATCTTGTACTTTAGATCATTCCTTTGACCATGGCAGGGGCAAGGATTATTTGTTGATGGGGCAACAGAGTCACACAGAGAGGCTAGATGACATTAGCAGTCAGGTTGTAATTAAACCTAAGCTCTCAGACTTCACACACTATTTTCTATAAATACAAGTTGAATATTAAGCAATTCTCAGGGCTCCCTCTCTCTGGGCTTTCTGTGAAAATAACATAACAAAATGTAACTCAAGTCAAATATGCAGTTAACTTGAGAATTGTCATCACTGGTACCACAAAGCACAGTATAGGTTTCTAAATAAATGTCCTTTAGTGGTTGCACCTGATTCTGCAGAACTGTCTCATTGGCTTAGAAAAGAATAGGTGGAGGAGCCAGGTTTCTTCATAGCTTCCAGAAATGATGAAATCAAACAGAGACAGGAACAGAATATAGGGAAGGGACTATGACATCCAAAGTAGGTCCCAACAGGAATCCTTCTACCTCATAGGCTGTCTTTAACAGCTGCAGCAATAGGGAGTTCCTTGAACTTCCTACTCAACTGGCAGGGTGCCTCTGGTGTGTTGTGATAGGGTGGGTGTTTAATTTGAGATGGTAAAGTGGAAGAAACAAACAAAGCCTCTACGGCCGAATCATAATGAAGAGTGAATGTATGCACGAACATGTCACATTGCACACCCTCCACCCACCCACCCACCCACTTACCCACTCCCTTCTTCTGAAACTGGATGCTCTTAGGAAGCTGGATAGATGTACTCTGCTTCTTAATTAAAATGTTGAGAGTTTCCACTATGAGTGTTTTTGCTGAGGACTTACTTCATGCTCCAGTGGGTAGAGCCTTTCAAGGGAAGACATGAGTGGAAAAAAAAATGACATGTTTGAACTATAAGGAAAAAAAATCTGTTAGTATTTATGAGATATTCAAGAGTTCCATGTCTTGCTTTGGTACGATTGCATAATACCTCACAAACCTGGTGATTGCACTGCCTATAGTCAAAAAGTCTTCGTGTTTTCTTTTCATACAAGTTACCCTGTTAAATATTTACCAAAGCCCATCTGATGCATAGGATATTCGTTAAAAATTTAATACAAATCTTGAATAAATAATAAGTTTTAGAACAGTATTGTCTAATAGAAGTATAATGGAGCTCCAAGTATAACTTTGAATTTTTCAGTAGCTATATTTTAAAAAGTAAAAACAAATGGGTAAGTTACCTTGAGTATATTTTATTTAAACTATTCTTTATATTATTATTTCTTTTAGTTTAAAGAGAGAGAAGACAGTAAAAATGATACAGAATTTCAAAACAAGATGATAGGAAATAAACAGTGGTCATTATATTATTGCTTTCAAAATAGTTGCTCAGATCACCAGGTACAAGCATGCAAAACTGAAAATGATATAAATCTTGTTCCTTTCAATGAACTACTAGAAATTAGTAATAGAATTATCTTAGCTATCTTGCATATATATATGTATATATATATATATATATATATATATATATGTGTGTGTGTGTGTGTGTGTATATATATATTCTTCCGCTTTCTTTTTTTCTCCTTTGTCCAGGCTGTTCTTTCCTTTTGAGCAGCTCCTTTCCCTTTCACAATATCTATTGTTCCTTTTGGATCTTATTTATTCTTTCAGTTTCTTACAATAGGGAGATAATATGATGTTTACATGTGCAAGTCTGGTTTATTTCACTTATGTGTATGGTCTCTAGTTGTATCCATTTATCTACAAAACCTTCATTTATCTTTCTTTATAGCTGCATAGTTTTCCATTGTATAAAAATACCAAAACTTTTTTATCCGTTCCTCAGCTGATGGACAGTTAGGTTGTTTCAAGATTTAGCAATTCTAAGTTATGCTGCTACAGATACAGGTGCATTTGTATCACTGATATCATTGTGGTATTAAGTTTTCATTTCTTCTGGAAAAATACTTAGAAGGGGAATAGCTGGGCCAAATAATACCTCTAGTCCTACTTTTTTCGGGAATTTCCAGACTGATTTCCACAGTGACGGTACATTCTATACTCCCACCAAGAAATGTTTCTTTTTCTCCACCCCACAGCCCCCCGCATTTGTTACTGGTTGGTTTTTTGGTAATAGCCATTCTTCTGAGGGTGAGATGAAATCTCGGTGCTGTTTTTATTTGCATTTCTCAAATGACCAATAATGATGAGCACTTTTTCATACATTCATTTTCCATTTGTATTTCTTCATCTGAAACATGTATATTCATCTCTGATACCCATTTTTGGATTGAGTCTTTCAATTTTGGGTGCTTGATTTTTTAATGCTTTATATGTTATTGACAGTAATCCTTTGTCTGAGGGACAGCTGACTAAAATTTGTTCAAAATTCATAGTTTTCCTTTGCACTCTGTTGGTGATGTCTTTGATATATAAAAACTCTTTAGTGAGATTGGATCCCAGTTGTTGATTCTTTGAAGTATATTCCATGCAATTTTTTCATGAACTCTCTGTCTATATCTATGTCTTCAAGATTTCTGCCTAGTTTATATTTTCTTTAAACAAATTTGTCTTTAATGAAGTGTATGTTATTATTTCAATATGCAGACTCATGTCACATGATTCTAGGTTGAGTCAATGTATTATGTAAAAATTATTAGGGCTGTGGGTATAGTGCAAGGTAGAGGCCCTGAGTTCAGTTCCCATCATCATAGAAAATAGAAAGCATTATTGAGGTTTTTATTTTCATTTTTGTACTAAATCTTTAAATTCTGAAAAATAAATATATTTTAGAGCACATTCAATTGGATCTCATGAAAATAATCTACATTTAGATTTCATAAAATTTACAGTTGAAAAAGTTGATTCACATTGTAAGTTGTTCTAGACATGCACCACTAAGCCAAATGTTTTTAAGTTTAAATTAAATAAATTATACTGCAATAATATTAGAAATTCAGCCGGGCGTGGTGGTGCACGCCTGTAATCCCAGCACTTGGGAGCCTGAGGCAGGAGGATCAGTGTGAGTTTGAGACCAGCCTGGGCTACCAAAGTGAGCTCAAGGCCAGCCTGACCTGCATAGCGAGACCCTGTCTCAAAAAGACAAAAAAAAAAAAAAAAAAGAAATTCATTTTTCAGGTGTACTAGTGACCCTCCAAGAGAAGAGCAGCCACTACGGCCACTGAACACAGCACCACACAGCATGGGTGTGGTCCATGAGCCCCTGTCGCATCTTGAGCCACCACCAGTCACCCCACAGCAGCACTCATCTTAAAGGATTGGAACACATGGCAAAAAGGCTTGAGAATTTCTCTTGGTCGTTCACACTGGCCCTCCACTTAACCATCACTGTGAACAGCAAAGCCAGTGTCTGTTTCTGTGCGCTCCTTAGCTGGCAGCTGTCCAGAGTCATCTCCAAGTTCTCCTGTGGGGCTGCTTAGCAAGAGGGAAAGAGAGAAGAAAAGGAGGAATCATGCTCTTAGCTTGCTGAGAGTACAGCAGAGGCGCAGAGTGTGGTCCCTGAGCAAGAGCACCAAGGGGGAGCCCAGGCTCAGCTCCCCACAGCCAGCCCCTGGCCTTTCAGTCCCTCCCTTGCACTGCTTCTGAGTCACTGCAAACCATCTCCCAGGATCTTCAGTTTCTCTGAGTCTCTGGGGGAAGGGTAGAGGTTTTCATGCAAATTAGAAAACATTCTTGTGTCTGTGGAAATGATTACAATCACTCATCTCTGATAGTTTTTTGTTTTTTTTTTTTTCATTTTTCCACTCTTTCAATTGCTTTGAAGGGAGAGGCTCGGCAGACTCTGGGCCAGACTTCTAGCTTCCCCCTTTGTCACTCAGGTGGCCTCAGAAGAGAAGACACAGCTTGGGTCCCTAGCAGTGAAACATGGTTTGAGTGAGCATTAAAGGACTTGATGTTCAACTCCTACCTCAAAGAGAACCTGGTGAATGAAAAGGATTCAGGAAGCAGGACAGCTTGAGATTATTGTTTTAGACTATATTCTTATAAAGTTGGTCAACAAGAACTATAATAACTACCCTGTACAAAATGAGCGATGAAAACACATCACATCACCTCTTGCAGTGCACAAAGGAGTAAATGCATTGCACAATTTGGCAAGAAAGTATTTGTTTTTAATAGACAAATATTGGGCTTCCTTCCAATGAATGCGCCTAGCACCGCCTTCTGGTTCTACCTAGAAAGGAGGCTACATAATCTGCAGGCTGCTTTCAAAAGCCACACTGATGGAGTCACTCTGTTAGGACTCATGAAGAATAAATCTAGCCTTCTGCATGGTGGAAGAAAACAGCTGTTGCCAGAGTCACTCATCTGCCTTCCCATCTCAGCTCAGGATTCCTTTGCCTCCTCCCCTCTACATGTTCCTTTACTAGCGCTCTAGGACAGTGTAGTCCGCTGAAGAGAACACAGTGCACAAGGGACCTCATGGCTAAGCTCTCATCATGCAAGCTCTTAGTGCAATGCTCATGCTTGTAAAGTAGTTTGCAAAGACCTTTTAACTTATCCACCCTTTCCTATAACCCAGGTATTGTTTTATGAAAGGGATTTATGTAGCCCTTGGAATGGGTAATGATTTCCTCCAGGTCATCATCATAGAATATTAGACTCTTTCTGCCTCTGGATTAGGGGAATCACTGATTTTTTTTTTTTTTAGTGTATTTATTGATTTATTTAGGGTCTCATTACGTAGCTTGGATTAGTAATGATCCTCCTGTCTCAGCCTCCCCAGTGCTGGGATTATAGGTGTGTGCCACCATACCTAGTTTCCATGGATCGAAGTGGGGGGGACAGGCATGGCATGTGGTACCAGGCATTGAACCCTGGTCCTTGTGCTTTCCAGGCAGGTGTTTAACTGCCCAGCTTTCTCCCCCAGCCCTGGAATCACTGATCTTAAGCCAAGATCGATGATGAAAACAATGGGCAAGGAAAACAGAGGCCTAAAAAATTGTTCGCTTGTGTAACACCTGAGGAAATACTCACCATGGTGAGTGCACATCATTATGTGACTCTGTGCCGCCTGCAAAAGACCAGTTGCACAGGACTCTTCCCAACCTCGAGTCATGCAGTATGGAAAGTATGCATTATAGAAGCTATGCAGGGGCAACATCCTGAGATAACTTATAGATATTTAGCCTCGATAAATTTCTATATATTTGTCACCATCCAGAAAAGTGGAATGTTAGAGGCAGTAGTGATTTGGTAGAAAGAATGCTAGAACATCCAGCTTGCATGCAGACCTCCCAAGGGTTGCAGCAGGTCGTTTTCATCACCAAAGGTTCAGTTTCCTTATGGTAAGTAAGCATCCAAATAGCTATGGTGTGCACGTGAGAATTAAGCAAAATAATCTTTTTCTAGGCTATTCTTCACCATAAAAGTTTTATTAAATAAATATGAAAATATATTCATTACATTTTTCAACGAAAACAGAAACTGCAATTAATGCTCACATTCTTGCAATCATTCCTTGTTTCTACTGAGCTCTAGATTTGCAAACCTACCTCCTCTCGTCTCACTTGAACCCCAGATTTTGCATATCCCATTCAAAACTCCCAATCCTTCCTCCCTACTTAACCCGCCTACCTTTAACATTCTTTTTAATGAATGTCAGTTCATTTCCCTCATGCTTCCTGCAGAGAAAAGCAAAACTTTGGAATCGTTCTTAACTCTTCTTTCTTGCCTCATGTAGGCGTGAAGGAAAAAGCTTCCCCTTTGCCTTACAAAGGTTATCTAGAACGAACTGACGATGGGCAAAATAAGAGAAAAGACACAAATTTTAACAGGAAGAAAACAGAGCCAAGGAGTCATACACAAAGAGTGAGACTCAAAGCAAAGGTCAATAACCCTAGTACGAGTTAGGGAAGTGGCATAACAGGGACTTTGAGATCGGGCTTGCAGATGCCCAATAGGTAACTAAAAGCAGGATCAAGCTTGGCATCTCTGCTTTCATTTTGTATCTTTATGTCCTTGAACTTTGAGTTAGATACCTGCACAGCTTTGTATGTAGTATGTTAATCACTTTAGGAGTATCTGTTGAAAAACCAGTAATACAAGGGTTAGTAGCCCTAAATTTATCTAACCTATTTCTTCTCTCATCAAGACTGAGAACTGTGGCTCCAGGTTTGTCAACATCCTTGACCAGACCCCCAGGAGAGACACCTAGCCATTGTCCTGACCCTGCAGTCATCCTGGCTTCCAGGAATGCCAGAGCACCATAGTCAGATTATCTCATGAGATGATCACCCCCACCTAAGCAGCTACCCCTCCGCAGAAACAGAGGCTGCCCTGAGGCAGACGCTATCATTTTATGAGGGCTGGATCATCCAGGCAAGCCCTAAGAATTTCACTAGAGCCTCTCTGGCCAAAGCAGAAATGAGACAGTGACCAACCAGAGCACAGTCTGGCCAAGACTGTTTATGCCCACACCTCACCCTCAGTGACTCCCATGCACTCAGTGAAAACCAAAATACAAAGCCTAACCTACCAGCGTGATCTGAGACACCCCAGTTCCCCAACATCTTTGACCTTTACTGTGTCTGCTCACTCTGCTGTGCTACACCAGCCTCCCAGACGCCCCCAGACAGACCCAGCCCTGCTGCAGGACCTTCATATCGCATCTTCCTGCCTGTTCTTTCTCAACTATCGCATGGTTCCCCCTTCATCAGTCTCCAGGGGCACCTGGTCACTAAGTGTCTCAGTTACTTTTACTCATTACTTTTACAGTTACTTTTACTCAGTTACTTTTTACTCATTGCTGGGACAAATAGCCCGACACCCAAAATTATGGAAGGAAAGGTTTATTTAGCTCACAGTTTGTAGAGGTTTTAGCCTATGTTGGCCTGGCTCCCAGGCAGAGTGGCACATGGCAGAGAGCAGCTGTTCATGGCAGCAGAAAACAATGAAGAGCACAGGGAAGGGTGCCGTTGCAGCTTCAGCCAGCCTCTCCCCTCCTTCCATAATAAACAAGCTACCCTGGAGCAGGAGTGTAGAACTCACACAATGCCCATGTCCTCCTCTTGCACAGGATGAGGATGTTTACAGAGTAACAATCCTGGCTCTCCACTGAGTCACTTAAACTTCTAAACTTCTCACATTGACTACCCACCAGCACAGTGAGGTTGGTCAACTGGCTCCTATTTTATAGAAGCACCCTGGCTACCTCTCACCCTTTCTCTGCTCCATTTTTCCTCATGAAGTTCATCACCATCTGATACAAACCACTTCACTGTATTAAAGCTACAATACACACACCTACACACATGTGTGTAATTTGTTTATCATCTGCCCTATTAGTAACATGCATGCTCTGCGAGAGCAGGGATTGCCCTTCATCACTGCCGTAGCTCCGCTACCAGGATTGGAGCCTGGCAAAAGAAGGCTTTCAATAAATCTTTTGAAATAAATGAGTAAATTATTTACTTAAGCAATGAGTATTCTAAACCACTTCTATATGCAAAACATTGTTCTAAGGGCCTGAAATAACAAAGCAGATAAAATAGACAAAGATACTCTCTTCATAGAGCATATTTATATCTAAATATAGATATGTACTGTCAAATAGAGAAAGAGAGTACAGTGCGTGTAATCTGTAACCTGTAGTCCCAGTGCTGGGGAGGCTGAAAACAGGACGATCACAATTCTGAGTTGCTTAGTGAGAGACCCTGTACCAATTACATGAAAAAAAGAAAGAAAGAAAGAAAGAAAGAAAGAAAGAAAGAAAGAAAGAAAGAAAGAAAGAGAAAGAAAGGAAAGGATGTTTACAATGCAGCTACATAGAACGGTGCAGATCTCAATGTTAATCCATGTTCTCCATGACAGCAGACTAGAATGCTCTCAGTCAAGACTCTACGACACTAGATCACACTATTTCTGTGCTGTTCTCTATCTCTACCTCTACCTGACAATATATATCTATATTTGTAGCACATATCTATCTCCCTGTCTATAGCTGTCATCTATCTAAGACTGAAAAATATATAGTGATAGTATTGTGGGTTATTTTCCACTACTTTTGTTCTTCTATATTTAAAGATTTTCCGAATGGAAGTGTAATTTTTAAAATTTCTAGGGCCAGAGATGTAGCACAGTTGTGGAGCACTTATCTAGCATGTGTAAGGCCCCAAGTCTCAGCACCACCCAAATTTTTTTAAACTAAAATTTCTAAATCGGCATATAATTGCTATTGTGATTTTAAAAATTGTGGGGGCAGGGAGATAGCTGAGTGGTCTAAGGGCCTGCCTGGAAAGCTCAAGGACCTGGATCGGATCCCTATTTCCTCATACCTGTCAGCTCCTGAACCCTAGGTGTACCCTGCCGTCCATAGAAACTGGTGTGGTGGCACATGCCTGTAATCCCAGCACTGGAGAGACTGAGACAGGAGGATCACTAGAAACCTGAACTGGGTAGGGAGTCCCTGTGCCAAACAAACAAATAAATAGTGCAGAGAAGAAAGAGGAATGAAGTGACAGTTAAAAACAAGGGAAACCTTCAGCATCTGCACTATATTCTTATGAATGCAAACATTGGGTTAGTATCAAATCTGATATTCCTGGTGTTGCTGGGGCAGTGTGAAGTTCAAACTAAAAGCAGAATTGTGGTGGAGAAATTGCCTGGGTTTGAATCCTTTATAGTCACATACCCTTATTCAAACTATCTGTGTAGCTCAGCTTCCTCATCTGCAGATTAAAAATAATAACATTACTATGAATAATATTACTTTGTAGGTTTATGTAAGGATTGAGCTAATTAATGCAAAATATTTGCAACTGCAGGACACAGAACTAATAATCAATGAAAAATACTATTGCTGTTTTTGTTTATGTTACATATTCATTACGTGAAGGAATGAAAAGATTTGTTCTCTAAATCATTACATTTAATTATGTATCTACTGGCTCCTGGAGAAAAGCTATTTAGTATTTTACTCTCACACACAAATTTGAATAAATTATTTATAGTGTGGTCTTCTTTTGGTAGAACATCAAAAGATGAGCAAAGGCTGTGAAAACAGAAGAAGCCCATCCTGATATGCCCCGTTTAGTTTTAGAAGTGTCTCTGACATTGTCTGTGAAAACTGAGTCCTAGCCATGAGATGAGAGCTAGGACACTGGCTTCTGAGTTCTCCTGAAAAGAACAGTGAAAGTTCATGTATCTAAGTGGCACTTCGAAGAGAACGACCAGGTACCCAGTGTGCTAGTTATGTTAAAGCCATTACATTGTCTCAAGAAAATGAATTTAAAATAATTGACATTTAAAATTAATGACAGTATTATGTACCAGGTGAATCTAAGTAATTTAGAAAAACTTATCCAAATGTCATAGTTTGGCAAATGGTCATGTTTTCAAATTTAACTTTGAAGACTTTAGTATGAAGGGTATTTATTTGTTGTTGTTTTGGATACTGACTGTAAGTCCAGCCAAAACCAGTTATGTTATTAATTGAAAATGTTTTCATTTAGCATTGTATCTTACTCATTTACAAATAATGAATTAAGTCTGATTAAGCAAACTCCTCAGTGTGGGAATAAGTGTTGAGACATTGGCAAATTCCATATTTCAACAGTCATATGTATTATAGTTAAAGATGTTGGACCAGCAAGACAGCTCAGTGTACTAAGCACCTGCTTAGGCAAGTGCAGAGATCTGAGTTCAATCCCCAGCACTACAGGCCACACTTGCCCTGCCCCTGGGTGCACTGAGCCAGCCACTACAACCTGGTGTACTGGTGCACGCCTATAATCCCAGCACTGGGGAGGCTAAAAACAGCAGGATCACTACAAGTTGGAAAGTCTGAGCTGCTTAGTGAGACCCTGTACCAAATATATTGAAAGAGAGAAAAAATGTCTACAATTTGCAACTACATAAAATGGTGCAGATCTCAACATTAATCCATGTTCTCTGTGACAGCAGACTGGAATGCTCTGTCAAAAGACTCCATGACACTAGAGCATACCGTTTCTATTTCTACCACTAATAGAAATGACAACGTGAAAATCCAGTGCAACAATTTAGATGCACTGTACTATGTACTTAGTAATCAAATAATCTTATTTCCTCACCATTCCCATACTTCTTAGCACCTTTCCGTTACTACCTACTCATTTTTATAATTCTAAGACAGACCACAATGTTGGCAACTCAAAAGAGGCACAGAATGATCACTCTGAAGTGAGTTTCACAGGCCATCTATTCTGTTCCTTTGGCTCTGGCTGAACTTTACAGTAAAGAGTAAACTTGTACAGCCCCTTCCCTTCCCAGAGCAACTGAGATTGTGTGTGTGTGTGTGTGTGTGTGTGTGTGTGTGTGTGATAAATGAGGTATGTTTGATCACCAGGGTAATGTGCTTAGTTCTAGTTAAGATCAGTCCATTTTTCATGTCAGGAGTTCTCTCCCATGAACCTCAGCTAAGCATGAAACCAAGTCCTTTGAAGAATAATGAGTGATGGCCAGCTCATAAGAGCACACATTAGGCAGTAATCAGAGCAGGTGGTCCCTTAGGACAGAAATGGAAATGCCTCTGCGTGGTTTAGAGCTGTAGCACAAACATAGTCATCTGAATGAAAAACAGCTTAACATCTATTTCATTTCAAGTATCTTCATACTGACTGTCAGGCAATAGATGTCAAAGGAGGGAAGATGGGAGGGATGGTACCAGGAAAAAGCGAACATCAGAGCTGTACATCAGACACAGTCCATTACCAGTGAGGACTGGACTGCCCTCTCCAGAGATGGTGTACAGGGAAGGCACCTGAAAGCTTAGGCTTATGCTGGGAAAAGGAAAGTCAGGCTTTGTTTGTTGTCCCAGCGACAAAACACTTGCCCTAAACCTACATTATATGATAAATGAATTAGTTGGAGGGCTTTAGGTGCACATAACCTCACTTTGCTATTCACATTGTGACCCTAGATTGCCTCGCTTCTTAGTTCCTTGCTGATGAAAGGGGAGACATTGAATGGGGTTGCTTACTGTGGCTTGGATGTGATTTGTCCCCCAAGGGTTGTAGCTCAGTCCTTGATGTAGCAGCACTGAGGTAGTGGAATCTTTCAGAGAGAGGGCCTAGTGAGAGGCGATTGCATCACTGGGGTCATGCCCCTTGAAAGAAATCGCAGGACGCTACTTCACTCCCAAAAGAGTGAGCTGTTATGAAAGTGTAACCCACACCTCAAATCTGTCCCTGGCTCTGCGTCTTGGGCAAGGCCCCACTAGAAAGATTCCCATCACCTGAACTCCTCACCAGAGGCTGAACTAATGGTGTCATCTGGCACTGAGCTTTCTGCCTCCAAAACTGTGAACTGCATAAGCTTTTCTATATACTACTCAGCCTTGGGCATTTTGTTATAAGTTTGGAAAATGAATGAATACACTGGGAAAAATGGTACTTGTCTCATAGGGTGATTGAAGTACTTAATGATGGGTGATGCATAAGGGGTCTAGTGCATAGACAATGTCAGCAATGTTGTTTCTTGCCTGTATGGAGATAGATCTGCTGACAAATGTGTGCCAGAGGTTCATCTTCCCTCTGACCTAAGGCTAACTGCCCCTGAGCACCCTTTGGCCTCACAAAATGTTAATATTAAGGCATTGTAATTCCTTCAAGTTCTCCTTGCATCCTGTCCCTTTTCCAGTGTTTATTCTTATATACCTGCATTTTTCATGGTTGAAATCACAATGATTGATTACATGCTTTCATATGCAGATATTTTCTTTTCATTTGCCTGTTAGTCTAGAATCCTGCTGTTCTGTGCATTGTGCTCTTTTGTTGCAGGTGATTGGGGATGGCTGTGAACTAGAACAAATCAAAGCCTTTATCAGGTCTGAGCTCTTTCATCTTGAATTTCTACTAATCCTTGCTTATTATCTTGTAAAGTACTTGACGCTGACTCCCACCTTCCAAAATGAATTCAAGCTGACAGGATTCTAACTTCCAAGAGTTTACTTTATGGATGCAAATCAGAGTAATTAAGGAAAACAAGTTTTTAAAAGCTGCACATATGAAATTGCACAGATTGGGAAAATCTAAGAGATGAGTACTCTAGCCTGAAAAGATAGACTCACTGTAATAAAAAGCAGTGGGTTTGCGTCTTGGTGAGTACGGGGCCAAAAGCTACGGCTGGGAGATAAACAGTAGAGAAAGACATTGCCAGCAACAGGCAACGAGAATATTTCCTGAGGGACGAGTCATGGAATTTTCACTATGGGAGACTATACAGAGTCATATAGGAAAGAACTTTGGCCAGGCATATCCCTGAGCATGCTGAGTTTAAAGATTACAGTGCAAGAAGGAAAAGATGGTAGACGTATATCTGGGCATGCTTTACTCAAGGTAATTCAGCCATGTTCAAAAGGTTAACATGGAAGAGTTAAACAGTTGTGGGTGTGCTCCATTCAAGGCTATGAAGACTGACCAATGCATTTCTGAGCATGCTCAGTTTAGTCCTATAATAAGCCAAGTTTATTCCCTAGCTGCCTAAAAGAGTGAGTTAGGGTAGCTCCATGACCTTGGTCCGTTCTCTGCAAGTTTCTCAAGTCTTAGCTGGAACACAGTAGCAAGGAGAACTCTGAAGAAGTATGTTAATGGGGGAGCTTGTCTTGCATATCAGCTATTATCACTATCCAGAAGGTCTGGAATAGAGAGAAAAGACAGGTTTTTTTGGGGGGGTTTGTTGTTGTTGTTTTGTTCTATTTTTTAGGCTTTTCCATTAATAATTACATTTTGCCTTAAACTTACAAGGTGAATGAAAAATAAAATAAAAAGTGAATAAAAGAAAGTAGAAGATTTTGGCTCTCAAAAGTAGTTAAAATCATCACGACTGATGCACCCTTACCACAATACATACCATTTGAGAGAGAACTCCAAGGCAAGAAGCAATGTGTATGCAATATGGCATTTCATGAATATTGAAGATTGAAAATGGCAAACGTTTATAGCTTACTGCTTTCTTTTTGAGACTTTCCTTTTCTTCTTTCCCATAGCATTAAAAACAAATGGTATTCAGAGTAAACTTTGTATAACTGTGATGGTTAATCATGATGTATCACTTCATTGGCTTAAGCAGCATCCAGTAAAGTACATTTCTGGGTGTGTCTGGGTAGGCCATATAGGTGGGACCTTGAGCACTGTGCATTGTCCCCAACTACTTCCTCTCCAGGGTTGTTGCCTTTCTCTGTCTCCTGGCTGCCACACACTAAATAAGCAGCCTTGCTGCACTGCGACCTCTGCAGTGGTGTTTCTGCCTCAGAGGCTCTAAGTCACAGACTGAATCCCCTGAAACCGGGAACCAAATTAAACATTTCCTTCTTTACTGTGGGCTTGGGTACTAGGCCCAAGTACTAGGAAAGTTGACAAACACAATAATTTAAAAAGTATGATGCTGAAAGCAATGCAAGAAAATATGAAATCATGTACTTATGTGCTGACTTATGACCTGCCTCTGAGTCTGCAACAACAGAGACTAGGGATGTTAGTCCGCTTGTCGGTTGTGCTTCTTCTGCCTAGAGAAGGGATGAGCTGTGATAGATGCTCAGTAATCATTTAAAGAGTTTAAGTAAAATAAAGACAGAATTTCAGTCTCCAAGGTTGCAGAGCTTGATAAAGTTGGACATGATATTCCCCTGTAGATGGCAGACTCCAGCTCCCACCTCTCAACAGCCACGATATCCTTGGATGTCATCTGAGGAAGAAGTCCAAATCAGGAATTGAGAATTTCCAGTATCTCATCCCTTTCATTGACTACAGTCCCGCCTACAGCATAGCCTGCTGTGTTGTTACCTGAGCCCATGTTCAGAGGCATTATTTAGAATCCTTAATCCTGAGGACAGAGACCCAGTATCTTTGCATCTTCTTTTGTTTTAATAATATTCAGGCAGGGAACTTGCTCACTGTGCGCACTCATGTGATGTATAGGTTGTATATGTCTTACTTTAAAGCATTGCTGCATTCAAAATTTAAAACAGGTACAAGAAGAATATTCTTTAGCTCCTAAAGATCAGCTTTATGTTATCAGAAAAAAAGAACCTCTGCTCTAGAATCTTAGGAGAGAAACAGAAAGTGACATTTGTAGTTAACTCAATACCTGAACTTGGTGCACAAATTTAAGTGGAAAACTTGCAGAGATTCTTATAGGGCACACAAATCTTTGCATTAGTAATTAGTACCTTTAGCCACTGCCTTCCCTTGCAAATGGCATCTCAGAGATGTCCAACTGCCTAACACAAGTCCTTTACTTAATAGAACAAACTATCTGGAGAATATGAAACAACAGTCTCCCTGTGTATCTCTCCTACCCTAAATCCATAACTCAAAGTCATAACTGGCGGTGCTTTAATAGATGGCATTTCCAGGATACCTTTCATTTTTGTTGACAAATTGCCAGCTGCAGACTGGTGCAGCAGTGACATTTTGAAGACCTAAGAAGGATCCAGTGTTTAGTCCCTCCTCTATGCTGATCCCTGTCTGGCACACCATGAACAAATATGTCAGAAATAAAAGGAACCTTGTCATAAATTCAGCTACAAAACTAACAGATCTTTTTTCTCCTCTCGTCCTGAAAGCAAACAATATTTTCACAAATAATGAACAAGTCAAAATTGTACGTGGCAAAATTTCCCTCCAGGGACCCATTCCCTATTCTAAACCCAAAGCTCATCAAAACTGCTCTCGAGGTTTTGTTTCTACACATATTTCTGTGCAATGAAATCTAATTTCTGCTTGAACAGCTCCAGGACCTGCAGGTGTCACAGAAAATATAGGGCAGAAGTGGATAAGGTGCCAAATTTAGCAAATAAAAATACAGGAAGCCCAGATAAATTTAGATTTCAGATAGACTCATTCTCTAGTACAAATATCTTTCATGCAATACAGTGGGCATGATTATAATAAAAATGTGCCAGTTGTTTAAATCTGAAATTCATATTTAACTGGGCATCTGGTAATTTATCTGGCAAAGCCTGGGTGGGGCGACAGCCTAGGTAAAGAGCGTTGTCCTTCCTCTCCAGGGTCTGAACAAATGCAGCTGTAGATAACGCTCCCCGGGAAACCAAGAGTGGCCAGGATGTCTTCAGATGGGCCCTTTTATTGTTTGTGGTTATTCTTGTTATCATTTAGAGAAAGATTTTCCCTTTTCTTTTTATACTTTTATTTACAAATGAAATTCACTTTATAACAGAAGCATGGTGACTGGCAAGTACAGCCACTTTGGTGCCAGCAGGCCTGGGATACAACTCCAACTCTCTTATTTACTCACAGAATGATCTCAGACTAATTAGCACATATTCAGTGTCGGGATGATAAAGACCTGTTCTGTGTGTTCTCCAGGTTGAAGTGAGACTTTGCAAGGATAGTAAAACCTCTATCAAGGCAGTGCATGAGACAGCTATCTGGTGTTGGTCCATTTTGTACCAGGATTTCTCCCCGCAGAAAAGGAAATATGTTGGATTACCATGGCTCTGAGTTTCTGTGAAGCTTTGATAGGTTTTCTTGCTGTAGCTCTTTCTTTATTTCCTTCTTCAATATTTTTATTGACATGTAATTTATCTATGATAAAGTATGCAATTCTTCAATATACAACTTGATAAATTTTATCATTTGTTCACTCATGTACCACAGGGAGGTCAAAATCTAGGACATTTTCATATGCCCAGAACCTTCCTTGAGCTTCTCCTCAGTCAATACCATCTGCCTATGGGGCCAGAGAGATAGCTCTGGGGCACAAGTACCTGCCTGGCAAGTGCAAGGTCCTGAGTTCAATTCCTGGTTCTGCAAAACAAAACAAAGACCAACAACAACAACAACAAAAACAAAGACACAAATACCACTTGCCTACAGGAACAAAGACTTTGTCTTCTCTTAGCTTATGTCAAACTGTTCTTGAAGTTCATGTAAATAGAATCATATAAAAGGTGTCCTTTCACATTTAGCTTCTTCACATGGCATATTTTTGAGAGTCATCATTTTGCCTTACATATCATTAGTTTATCTTTTTTATCCCAGCATGTTATTTCATTATATAAATATAGCACTGCTCCCTTATTCATTATATTTGTGGTAGACATTAGGGCTGTTTCTAGTTTAGAACTATTACAAGTAAGGTTACCATGAACGTTGTGCCCATATCTTTTTTATGAGTGCTCATACATTTATTTCTCTTACATGTATAAGAGAAGCATGTCTGTTAACTCCTTTTATAGGTAGTTATCTAGATGAAAAACGTGAGTATTTCATGTTTCTGTTCTGCCCAATCCTATATGAATGAAAAGTACAATGTGGGTGGTAAACTTGCAAAGGTGGGTTTTAAAAGTGAGGGAAAAAGAAAGTAAGAAAGTAAAAAAATGAAAGAAGTGCTAGTGTACTGCCTTTAGCAAACCTCACCATGTATGCTTTAAGCCCAACTTTGAGTATAGGAGAGGTCCCTGAATTTATGGAAACTTCTTCTTTATCACCATTTAGAAAGCAGGATCCATAGGAAATTTTGAACTTAGGTACTTAATCGCCTACGAGCAATGTACTGAAGTTTAAACAAGTGTCATTTAATAGACAAGAAAATTTACAGGGTTTTTTAAATATAGAATTTATATTCAAACCTTCACATTCATCTCACATCAATCGAAATAATACTTATTTGAATTTCCAGATTGCTACAATAACACTATAGCACATTAGTCTTGCAAATATAAAAATACAATCAAGTCCATTTAGAAGACTTGATAAC
Organism: Myocastor coypus; assembly: GCA_004027025.1. Lineage (NCBI taxonomy): Eukaryota > Metazoa > Chordata > Mammalia > Rodentia > Myocastoridae > Myocastor > Myocastor coypus. The sequence continues at coordinate 35,646 of PVJA010004634.1, read as the reverse complement.
ATTAGTATTGTTTCCATTCTGGCAAGAACTAAGCTGTATTAAATTTTATGAAAATTGAAGTTTTGTAAAGTAGGGATAATAGAAGGCTTTCTCTTCTGCCCCCTCGGACATTTGATGCTTTAGCTGTCCTTCAGCTGGCTCGCTGCCTGCACCAGAGCTCCTCCACTGTCAGCACTCATGCACCCAAGTTGGGGCACCAACGTCAGAGCTGCAGGCAGACGCAGGTTTATGGGCCTGAGTGAGGACACAGCAGTGGTGCCCACCAGCACGGGGGGGCCTCGAAATGAAGCTGTGAGCTCAGGCTGCACCTGCAAAGTACAGTCACTTATAAACCTCAGGCTGCAGTGTAAGACAGTTCTATTTAGTACTTTTTCTTTTTTTTTAACTTTGAGGTGGTATGAAACGAATATGTGTTCTGCAGAACCATACCTCATATTTTGAACTATAAGCTTTTTCCTGGCGAACGCTCCACAGTAAAATACTTTCTCAGGATGCAGCAGCTCAGCCGCATGGGTGAACAGCAGACACCAGCAACTGTGTTGCTCAGCTGGGATGTTCAGTAGTTGGTGTATGAAATGCATTGTTGACTTACAATATTTCCAAATTCTGGTGGCACTATCAGCATATAACTCCCTCATAAGTCAACGAACATCTGTTTTATAAAATGCATTATTTGGCCAACAAATATTTTTTAGCAACAAAATAATCAGTGATGACAAAAACCCAGTAGTAGGATTATAAGATTAAGCCCTCAGAGGACAAGTTTATAATGCCCAGGGGCACTAAGAAGGATGAGGCTTCTGGATAGTGTTTTCATTGAAAACACATCTAGCAGAAGCTGGTGTGTGGGGTGGAAACTGGGCGATGGAAGGTGAGGGCGATGTGGTATAAAAGTCAGAGGGTTGGCTCTGATCTCTAGAATTTTACCTCTCTGAATTGTAGATAACAGTATGGCCTTGGGAGGTGGAAGGCTTGGGTTCAAATTTCAAAACTGCCACTCACCAATTATGTGACTTCACGACTTTAACTTCTTGAGCTTCTGTTTTCTTGCTTTAAAAAGATGTAGTCAACAGTGGCCACACAGGATTGTCTTGAGGGTGAAGTCAAATTGCAGAAGTTTAACAAGGTTGTGTTAGTAAGAATCAACTCTCTCCCAGCCCTTCCACATCTGTTTTTCTGTTAAAAATACCTTGGCCAAGTTAACACATCATTTCTTCCTTTTGAGATGATCCTGCCTGCTGATGCTGGTGTTTCAATTCCCAGAACAATCTTATTTAGAGAAAAACAGGAATGCCTCACACTAGTGTCTTCAATAGGTTTTGAAAATGTATAGGAAAGCAATCTGAGAGGAGGGAGATTAAGGTACACTTTCCCCATGTTTTTTTAAAAGCTAGAGAAATTAGAGCTTGAATTTACTATAATGCTAATCCATTTTAGTAAAAACCAATTAAACCATCCCCTTCATTTTTACAGTATTTCACATACAATAAATAACTCAGCTTAGCCAGTAGCTGTTGAAATGAATCGTAACAGTCAGTTCAGTTCTGCCTGCTATACAAGCAGAATGTAAGCCAGTTTTCCTCTCAAAAATGACTTCAACATCCAGAAGGTGATCAGTTGAGTATGGTGAATCTGTATGTCTTTGCTCCCTAGGGAATACAGAAAATGACTGCCAAGCAAATTTGTTGCAACACAGTGTTTCTAAAAACCTTGTGACTGTTTCCACTTTTGCTTGGATCATAAGCAAATTTCACCAACTATCTCACCAGACCAGACCTGGGGTTAATGAGAATTACATGAAGAGCCAAGTCTAGAGGATCTCACTGGTCTCAGGCAAACAGGAAGGCAGTTATTTACTCTATGGTATAATAAACAGTGGGAGATGGGATACAACATGCTGGGCAGTACAGAAAGATCATTTCAGAGAAAAGGGGAATTTTTCACGGAAAAAAAATAAAAATTCTATGAGAGTAACACAATGAATAATAGAATAACAGCATGGCATTGGGTAAGTTACTTAATCTCTGCCCTCACCAAGCTCAGCTATAATACAGGGTAATATTATCTAACCTCATAGGGTCATTTGAGTTATAGTAGCAGTTCTCAAATTTGAGAGTGTACCAAAATCATCCAGAGGACTTGTTGAGCCTAATTCCTGGAATCGATCTCCCGATTCTGTTTCAGTAGGTCCGGTATAGGCTTCTTCCATTGGACTTTCTAGCAAGCACTCAGATATCTCAAATGTCAGAGGATTGGGTGCTGAGAACCACTGCATTAGTAAAAATGAGGGGCTTAACACAACTCCTGGCACATGGCACACAGTAGGTGTGAGTTGTTTTATATGAACTTTTGGGCTGGGTTTAAATGGATGAATAGGAGTTCTACAGGTGGAGGAAGACCTTCCAGAAAAAGTCATTAGCCAAAAGACACAGAATGATATTTTGGGAATAAAATGGATTTGGTGTAGCCAAAAAGTAGAATGCTTTAGGATTAACCTGGAAGAGAACATTGCAGGATAACCTAATGATTCGATGAGTCCCTGATATTAAAGTTCTTCCCCTCTTGGTATTGTTCTTGGGAGACTTAGGCTCCTAGGGTGACAGTGAACATTCGGTAAATGTCTTAGAGTGCACATGAACAGAGAAGGTATACTACACGTAGGTTTTAGAAGGGCAGCAGTTGGCCAGTTAGCAACCTCTGAGCTTGGAAAACACAAGCAGTCCTCAATTTCTCAGGCCAGACCCAAGATTTCACAGCAGCTGAGCAGCTGAAACTGTCTCCTTGCATTATTTCATCCCAACAGTACAGGACAAATCCACAAAGTAATTTTGTCTACTGCAAAATAATTACAGCCTGTGGGGGGAGAACACCATGAAAGGCTCGGAATTTTCCAGTGAGCCAGAGTATATGAAATCTGGAAAGATTTAATCACCCTTGTTGTGGCCAACCCTTAAATGGAGAGCTTAGTCTCATTTTTATTTCCATAAAGAACAAATTGGAGAGGCTTCTGGAAGTGAGAGTCAAGGCCTCAGAGTTGGAAAGACCTTACCACTGAAAGAAATCAAGAAATTCAAAATGCAGGCTACAAAAGCTGCAGGGCAACTTAGAGGTTTATATCCTGTAAGTTCATGCTTGGAAGTTAAATGTAAAATATAAAGTAATTGTGTTGCCACAGAATAACAAAAGGATTTTTATAAAAATAAACAAAAGCCCCACTAAGTTTGTGTGGAGGGCTATGTGGTCAGGCTGTGTGCTGATGTTTATTTGCATCTTCTCAGTGTGTCTCTGAGACTGTGAGCATGGCCTCCACCAGATGAATACCACAAGCCTGCATGCAAGGCTCCTCACAGCTGTCAGCTTGGGACCAAGGCCTTTCTCTATTAGGTCTTGGCAAGCAGAAGCAAACACAGTCTGACGTACCTCAGGTATTCATCAGAGCAGAGCAGGGAGTTTTAATGCAAGGAGAGCAGCAGGGAATCGATGAACACAAGCCAATCGAGGAACCAGCTCCTTGGTGGAGCTTTTGAACTTAGAGGGGCTCATGGGAAATCCAGAAGAAGGAAAGTGAAGAGGGCCAAATGGTTGAGGATGGGCTCTTGGTTTTTCCTTCCATGAGTGGGTACCTAATTATAGCTCATTTTCTTCACCTGTAAAATGAGATTGATAATAATGCCTACCTTTCAGTGTTGGCAACTTTGAGTGGTTTGGATCTTAAATGCCACCACCTGGAAGGCAATGTCAAGCTACCTACCAGCCAAGTGGCCTCAGGAAGTCAATTCAACCTCTCTGTGTCTCAGTTTTCTCAGAACTCAAGATGACAGAATGAGTGGTTCTCTGAGAATTTTCCTCTTCTTAATCTCTGGGTTCCCTGTTTCTGCTGTCAGTGTTCTATTGTGAGGAACAGGACTGCCTTTTGTCTTCTCTCAATAATCTTGTTACGAATTCCTGAGCTACTTCAGCACTGCACTATACCCTAAGAACATGTCATTTACTCAGAAACCTTGAATGGTTCATGACAGTTCACATAGAGCGTCTATTTATCAAACATCATTTTTTTAGACAGTACAACAATACTGAGGTTTAATTCCTGACACTAGATAGCTTCAGTCTAAAAGCCTCACAGAAACTGCAGTAGAAATACTGGCCTTTATGGTTGAGGGCAGAAACTCCATCTGCTTTTGCCCTTCTCACTAGAGAGAGGCTCAGGTACCGAGATGGAGGGCACTGGCATCAGCCTCTCTGAGTTGGATTCATACACCCTGGCTCTCTGGAGTTGCCTGTGAGTGGTCTTGGCCAAGCTACTTGTAGGGAAATCAGAATGTGTTTACAGAAAAGCAGATGATATTTCTGGGTCAGAAAAAAAACAAATAAATAAGGAATCGTCCGCTACCACTAGTGCCAAGTAGTTACGAATCTCTGTGAAGAGGGACTACAGAAAATCCAGGCTAGCTACCTGCGTTTGGTGTGAGGTGGGAAGCTTGACTTGGCAGGCAGAGACAGCGCTGCAGAAGCCTCCTCAGAGCCCAGCCCTTCTACTCAGGAACAAATAGCCAAGAACGTGGCAGGTGAGTTTCACCAAAGGAAAGCCATGCCAACCAAGAGATGAAGAGAGGTATGACAGGAGAGAGAGTAGCAAGGAAAGCTTGAGCTGTGCTAGTGGAGAAAACAGCTTTTTAAGCTCGTTAGTTATAGGAAAAAAAGGCCCAATGAAGATCCCAGAAGAGCAAGCTGAGCATGTAGGAATCGCTGAGAAAAGCTGGTTTATTCTGAGTGTGCTTCTCTATTTTTATAACTTACCTCAACTTTTCTTCAGACAGGAATGGTTGATCCCAGTAGAGCTGCATGGAGAGAGGATTTCAATGTGAATGGGTGGGGAAGGTCTTCAGGGCTGTGCTCAGGAAGGCGCTGGTGAGCATGGGGATTAGTGCGCCTGGCTTGAGGAATGAGGATGATTAGTGAGCATGTGACATGAAGTAAGCCTTTATCTTCAGAACACATTTCAAAAATGTAAAAGCAAACCAAGCTGATTAGGAGGAAAATGCACTTGCTGTGGCCAAGCTGTGAGAACAGATCTGGGAGGGGAGTGAAGATCACACACTCAGCTCTTCAGAATGCTCCACAGTTAGAAGAGAAGATGGCTCAGGCAGGAATCTGTAAAGAGGGCGCCTCCAAGGTCTGAGAATAAAAGGTCAAGTGAGAGGTACGGTGGGTGTCGGAACCACTGTTCTAAGGAGATTCTCTGACTTTGGAAGTCCACTCAGCTTGCTCATTTCTGTTGCTCTACTGAAAGGTGCAGATAATGCTTAATATTTTTCTTTTTCTTTTGTTATTTTGATTTCTTTTAACTTTTTTATACCAATTCACAGCCATTGTTGATTCCTATTATTTTGTGTAGAAAAATTCTGTACCATTTCTAATGTATTCTCTTTTTCAACATTTTGTATTCTCTTTAAAAACTAAATAAAATATCCTTCAAAAGGCTCACACACACAAAAAAATTCCACTCAGAACACAAGGCAGACAACATGACACATTCTGAAGGTAGACCTTGACCTTGCTCATTCAAGAATTTTTCCCCTTGGATTTTGCCACTGAGCTATCTTCACATGGTTTGCGTCCTCCTTAAGCTGAGCTTTCTATGCTTGCCAGCCCTTCCGTGTGTCTGAGCCCTACTTCATTTGAAATCCTTCTCTGGGCTCAGTGGTATCATTCATTCAGTGTACAATGGGTCCTTCTTCACTGTTGTTTATTTTAGGTGCATTCACCCCACTTTCCTAATAGAGAGCAGTGTGCTAGACTGGGTCACATTGGAGTTCCTAAAACCAGCAGTGCCAGAGAGGTTGTTGATATTGAGTGTATTTATTGATTGGATTTTCTCTTGCTTTAAGGTGGCATGAAGCCCAGGAACCAGGAGGGTCAAGTGCCACACTAGCATAAACAGAATCCAGAAACAAAGGGACAAGGACGGAGGGAAGAGGGCCTGGGAGAGAGAAAGAAGCTATCTCTGAAAGCTTAAAAGCAGGTGTGAGACTCATCCTACAGGCAAAGGCTGCCTCTGACTCTAGGATGACTGGAGTCATTTTGGTGAAAATCCCCAGAGCTATGAAGCTCCTACCTATAGGGATCATGATTCCTACAGGATCTAGGGCCAGGAAGTTCCCGGGAACAGTTCAAAGGATTTGCTGAATCATTGGCTTAACCGCCTTGGGAAGGACTTTGTGTATGCATTCCATGGTGATGCTATCAGGCCAAGTTACAAGGCTGCTCAGAAGACTCTGATTCCTGCCTTCTTTTGTGTGTAGATCATTTCACAAACATTTAGTAACCCTTTCTTCAGTCTGTAAGATTTGCTTCAAGCACTGGCAAGTAACAGAAAGATCCTGTGCTTGTAGAGCTTAGGCTCTAGAGCAGCAGTTCTCAACCTATGGGTCGTGACCCTGGTGGGGCTCGAATGACCAAAACGCAGAGGTCGCCTAAAGTCATTCCGAATCATAGCTGTAGCAAAATTACAGTTTTGAAGTCGCCACCAAAATTATTTTTTGGTTTGGGGTCACTGCAACATGAGGAACTGTATTGCGGGGTCATGGCATTAGAAAGATTGAGAACCACTGCTTTTTAGAGATAATAAGATAGAGAGAGTGAATAGTATATTAGGTAGTGTTATGTATTTGACAGCAGATAGGTACAGGAATTAGACAAGACACTAAGGGTGCAGCATACACAAAAGAGGTATGATCCTTGTGGTAGAGGTGCAGAGTCCCCTGAAAGAAGCATCCTCCAATAAACTCACTATCATAGAAGACAGGAAAAAGTCTACACTAGAAGGGACCTGAGAGTATAGAAGATACTAAGCATTTAATGTTAAGAGTGAGGCTCAAGAATTTTGGAGCCAAGTGGTGACCCCTGGGCCTGTCGGTTAGTGGATGGAATTTCAGCAAAAGAAGAAAGAGCACGTTCAGCCGAGAAAACACGAAAACAATTGTCGTACAATTGTAGGGAGTGACAGTGCTGAGAGCGGGGAGTTAGCAATACCACAGGCTGGTAAGTGGCTGTGGGGAAGCAAGTGAAGCTTCCAATGCAGGGAGGACAACGCTCACTCAGGGAAGGCTGCAGGCGATACTCACATGCAAGAGCTTTTACTGTGTCACCACGGGGCCATGACACCAGCCTCGTCACAGGTTTCCTTAATAGATTCTTCAGGAAATTTACAGACTTTCTCATTGAGCTAAACCCCTTAATGTTTTGGGAGCTAGCAAGTATAACTTGGTTGGGCAGAAGCCCAAGTTAGGAAAGAATCTATTCAGGAACTATTTCTGATGACAGTAAATGCAGGAAGTGGACCTTACCCTCTGTTGTCACTCCTTTCCTTCCCAGCTTCCCCAATACCTTCTTGTCTCTAGAAAAGATGAGGCCTGGGTAACACTGGTAAGACCCGTTCACCAGGTTGGCATGTGATGAGGCCCCACACCCAAACTTTTCAGTACAGATTTATGACTTTAACTGGGGAGAAAAAGCAAATTCTCAAGGAAGCAACGAGACCACTGCATCAGGTGTTTACATTAAGGGTGTCCTTCACATTCTGCTATCTGGAAATTCCTTTGTGAGTATTAGGCCTAAGCTTTGTATCACAATGTGGGCCACTTGGATCCACTTTTAGAGTGAGTAACAAGCCTGGCTTGCCCAGAACAATTCCAATTTAGAATGAAAGCCCCATGTTCTAGAAAGTCCTCAACCCTGGGAAAACTGGAACAGTTGGTCACCTGACCATGGGCCACTTTGCTCCTTTCCAGTAACATTACAGTGAATATAAACTTTCTCCACCCAGCCCTAGTAGTTGGCAGTTAGATTACAGTCAGATTTCAAGCTCTTTCCACATGTTCTGGCTCAAGTCAGGGAAAAAAAATAAGCCCTCAACAGCTCCTGTTTTCCAGAAAGAGTTTTACAGATTTCAACATGCTAGCCAAGAAGAAAAAAATTATTCTCAGCTTGATTCCTTTGCCAGTTGATAGGCAGTGGTAGACATGGGCGGTTTCCAGGAGCATTATTCTGCCCCTGAGCTGGAATTGAGCCCCGCAGTCCTGCCACTTGATGGCACCATCTCCAGATGCTGGCAGGGATGCCACAGTCTGTCACTCTGGGGACCACTTTGAATTTTCCTGTTCTGACACCCAAACGAGATGCTGTTTGAAGGATGTTTAATACTTGGGTGGTTTGTTTTCAGGATAGATGTGCCTCAGAGTAGAATTGCTTCAGGAAATATCGTGTTGGAGTCTGGCCTGTATCCTATTTAAAGGGACTGCCTGAGGGTTACACAGCTAGGCAGTTTTTGTCCTGCAGTTTATATTAGCTCACTGACCTTTTGCTGAAAATGGATGACACTGAATTGAATGGGAGTTGTAGGAAAGTGGATGAAACTCTGAGTCTTTAAAGCTGATACGGCATTTGCTTTACCTCGGGCTCACAGAAGGTATTATGAAGTGATGGAGAAAATTACGACAAACTTTAGGAAGATCCTCCTGAAGTGAACTGCCTGCCTGCAAATGCCGCCACGGTTCTGCGCCATAGAGAAAAAGGGATTTGAGGAAAGCCCACCCCCATCTTATCACCCACCCTCCTTCAGTTCTCAGCAAGTTCAAGAAATAGTGTGCTCTCTGAGAAACATACACAGGTAAAGTAGAATAGAAAAGGAAAAGAATCTATGTCCAGGAAAACAGAATTAGGAGGAAATGAGAAAACGATTTGTCAAAGGAAATGTGCGGGAAGGCAGCGGGAGGGCGCGCGCTTCCAGAGGCCGTGTGCTCATGAGGCAGGCAGCATAGCGACGTGCCAGGGAAGAAGATAGTTTGTGAGATGTGGGCAGGTTTCTGGTCTCCTCTATTTACTCTGGCAGAGGAAACCCAGTGTCAGAAATTCTTTTCTTTCTCTTTTTAGATCAAGTTTGGTCCTCCTTAGAAAACTTCCGTTGTGTGAAAACTGCCTTGATGTGGGATAGTGTCTACGTGACTAGGTTTGCCAGGCAGGTTTTAGTGTACTAGCAGTAAAGCAGAGGTGCTTGCAGGGATAGGGAAGTCGGAAGGCTGAAAGGTGTAGGAGAAAGTGCACTGTTAAATAGGTACTGTCCACCTTCAACACCTTTCCAGCTCTGGCCCAGTGGGAAGGAAAAGAAAACAAAAAGCTCAAAATTGTTTACCTTGGACTTCACTCCTCACCAGACTCCTCAGGATTTAAATCTCAGTAAGCTGTGTGCAAGTAGATCTTGCTCAGTGTCTGTCATATTTGCAAGACTGGCTTTTTCTGCCAAGGCCAACACGCCAGTCAGTGGCCTGCAGCTTGAGTATCAGAAAAGGAGCCAGTTTTGTTCTCCTGTAGACAAAAGGAGCACCTAATTGGATGGAAGAAATGGAAGATTTAAATTAAAGATTTAGGTATTGCTGAAAATAAACACTACTTTATGCATTTTTCAAAAGTGCACATTTTAAAAATTTATTCAAAATTAGGTTAAAAAGTTAGATGTAGTACAACTACCAAATATGGCTTAAGTGAAGGCAAAAAATAAGAGTAAAGCTTTTTATATGAATATATTTTAAGTAAGACCAGAAAATGACACATTAAATGAACACACAGAGTAAATTCTTGAAATTTTTCAAAATATTAAACTCTTTAGAAACCTTATTCATTCTCATAAGTAATAATTTCTCTATAAGAAGCTAAGTAAAATGAATATTTTCTGGTTTTGGTCTGTTCATTTTACAGATTAGATTTCCCTTTTTTTTTTTTTTTTTTTTTTTTTTTTTTTTTTTTTTTTTTTTTTTTTTTTTTTTTTTTTTGTGGTACCAGGGATTGAACTCAGGGCCTTGTGCTTACCAGGCAAGAACTTATTCCACCAAGCTATCTCCTTGACCCTAGATTTCAATTTTTAAATGTTGCTTTTCTGCTTATAAAATAATGAAATACTTAATTACTTTTTTTCTTTTTTCTTTTTTTTAAAAATGTATTTGGTTGTTACAGGGTCTCACTATGCAGCTCAGATTTTGTGATCCTCCTGTTTGCAGCCTCCACAGCGCTGGGACTGCAGGTGTGCACCACTACGCCTGGACCCTGGCCAGCTGAGCTCACCCTGGGGGCTGGGCTGGTGCAGCACGTGGTTCCTGGGTTCAAACCACGGTCCCTGCCTAAGCTTGCCTAAGCAGATGCTTTAGTCCACTGAGCTATCTTGCCAGCCCAAATACTTAATCATGTTTTTAGGTCTGTAAAAAATCATGTGGCCCTTCTTACTGTCTATAGGCTTCTAAGCAATGAGTCATTCAAATGATTGTACCATCAGTTGATGTCAGTGTCAAGTGAAATCCATTATTCATTAGGCTCAGGACATAGGATAAAGTTGCCTCAGCTCTGAAGAAATCTACTATTTCTTTCACCAAACTGAGGCAGGCAGGCCCTCTGGGACTCTCTTACCAAGTAACAGTAAACCTTTCTTAGAACAAATGGGAGCACTCTCAAAGGAAAGATGAGTATATGAAAATGGGCCCAGTCTTCTCTCCATGTCAAGCATCTGTCCTTGCTGGCCTTGATGGACTGCAGCTTATTTATTTACTATATATACTTCCTTACACACTTACTATACAGATAGGCTCCATTCTGCCCGACAAGCTCCATGAAACTATAAATTCTCCCTTCTACAATGGAAAGATGTGATATGCTATAGGGGGTCGGCCAGGGCAGGGTGGATGAGGCCAGGGGTGTTAACGATGTCGGCTTGAGGTCTAGGGGTCCAAAGGGAAGGGATCTGGGTGGGTGCTGAAGCATCGCAGGGCCACAAACACCAGAAAACAAGGGCCCTGATGGTCAAGGGATCCCAAGCCAAGACTGCTGAACATTACGATCAAGACCCAGGAAGTGTGCACAGAAAGAAAAGGCAAGACAAATCTGAAGCTCAGTGCACTGCAGGAGGGGATGGAGATGAGGGTCAGTGGGTGCTGTTGTCGGGGCTAGGAGAGCCCCAGCTCTCAGGTGGAGTATAGAATCCTGCCTTTCAAGTCAATACCTGGTTTCCTGCCATTATTAAGATATGTAAGACATTTTGCTGGCTACATATATTCCCTCTGATTTTTCATTGCAAACAGTGTGGATGCATTTAACAAGTTGGGCTATCTGAGATCATTTGGGAAATCAGTATTTAGGTGAAGCAACAACAAGCCCTGACAAAAGACGAGCAAGCCAAATCTTGGTGAGATGTTCAGAACGTGAACTTTTAGTATTAATTTTTGTGGCTGTTGCAGAGCTAAGGATTGAACACGGAGCCTTCACACTGAGCTGTATCCCTAGCACTTTTTATTTTTCACTATTGAAACAGAGGCTTGCTAAATTCCCCAGGTGAGTGCTGGGGAATTTGTGTTCCTCCTGCTTCAGCCTCCTAGCATGTTGTGATTATAGGCATCCACCTCCTGAGTTGAATCTATATTGTTTATAAAACACACAATAAATGAAAAAAAATTACAGAATTTTAGTGAATGAGTCATGTTTCAATTAAATGGTGAGAAAAATTCATGTATTTTTGATTGTACTTTTAAAAATCTTGTTCTAAGTTCCTGTTTTATTAGTTTTAAACATGAGTGCTATTTATATTAAATTTCATCTATATGAAAAACATAAATAATTTAAGGTCAGTACATGTCACTTGTCTGTGCATGAGAAAAATCTAGACAACTGATTCATGCAACTCAAGGGCTGGCACCCTTGGGTCAAAACACAGGCATGAGAACCAGAACAGGAAGCTTGCACGAGCAGTGAAAATCATAGGACTTAGAACCTCATATCTGCAGTTAATTGTATCTTCTGAGGGAAGATTTGCACAAAGCCTTTAATAGAAACCAGGAATGGAATTGAAAGCAAAGTTCGTGGATGGCTGGGTAAGGTGCAAAGCTAGGAAATAGCAAAAAGCCTAACGGTCAAGGCAGAAAGCCAAATGGACAAGATGGTCCTGCTTTTCAAATTCTTGTCCTTACACATCAGTGTTCTCACTTCATGTGTCCCAGCGCACTGCAACCTTGAGCTGAGTGGCTTCTCTCTGCATCCTTGGAAAGTTCTGGTGTTCACTTGAATCAAGGCTGTGTTCCTATGACAGGAGTATATACATAATGGAGTTTCCCTGGGGACAAACAAGAAGGGGGATTAAATTTTTGATTAATATTGGAGAAAATATTCATGGAAATAATTATGCTCATCTACCTTCTTTCAAGTGGGAAGCCCCAGAATAGGCTCCAACTGCCTCCCACCCTGTGGTAGCTCCACTTATAGTTTAAATTATCTTCATCACCTGCTCGTCAGTGGGCTAGAAAATCCCTTGACAAGCCCAAAGGAATTGAAGGCTTTGTATCCAAGCTCTTTACACATCAGCCTCTGGCTTTCACAAGTCTGCTCTTTCACATCAAGTGCATTTAATGATTAAAGAATTTTAGCACTCATAGATGTTTCATGCAAGCCTGTAGTGCCTTCTTGTCTATTCTGAAGCTGTGTATCTGACACCACAGTCATCACCAGGCCCAGCCACACCATAGCCTCTCATGGTGCAGTGGGCCCTTGTAAAGTCTCTGTCTGCCCCTCCTGACACATAGTTTCCCTGATCACTCCTTTTCTGGGATACAAGCAAATGCAGGCAGCCTGGGTAGCTGAAGCTGCAAAGCAACAGGGGGGTGGTCTACACCCTCGGCGACTCTCTGCGGTGCTCCCTGTCACCATCAGCTCCAGAAGCTCCATGCCTGGCAATCGTCTTGGCTCTTTCTGTTCCATTGGCTGCTCTTTCCTCAACTCTGCTAGGAATCGGTGAGAAGAACAAGCAGACCTGACTCTCCCAGTCACTCCAGTTCCTCTGGCTCCTGCCTCTACGCATTCTTCCAGCCTGATGGCCCTTCCCCCATACAGTTCACACATACAGAGCAAGAGCTATTTACTGCAGTGGCTCTCTAAGTGTGGTCTTAGACCTGGTAGCCTGTGAGAAAGGCAAATTCTCAGGCCCTAGTCTAGACCTATTGAATCAGAAGTATGTAGCTTGGAAGCCAGCATTCTGTGCTTAACAAGCCTGCCAGGTGACTTTGAATCGTGCCAAGGTTTAACATATGCATTTCTAACAGTTTCCCAAGTAACCTGAATTCTACATATTGAAAATTGTCAAGTTATATGCTTGGAGAAATGATTATTCTATACCAGGCCTTGGCAAATTCCAGCCAGTGGTCCAAAAATGGTCCACCATCTGGTTTTATAAATAAAGTTCTATTGGAACATGCCCACTCCCAGTAATTCACATATTATCTATGCCTGCTTACTTGCATCACAAAGATCATATGCCCTGCAAAGTTGAAAATGTACGTAGAAAAAAGTTGCTGATCATTGCTCTACATAAGCCAATCCTATTGGGAAAAGCTATGTAACATTTTGAGAAGTAGAAGTAGAGTTTAGACAAAGTTAACAGTAATGACATAATGAGGAATAGGCATCTGTATGTTTTTCCAAGCTTATAAAAGCAGATGTGGCTTAGCTAAGTTTTTGGTAGAGAGATTAGTAATGTGTTCCTGGACCATCTCTGGTCCAAGGGTCAGACCTGTGTCAGAAGTTGATGGTGCATAGGAAAGGAGAAGCAGGGATGTTTAGGGCAGTCTAAGTATTCCTTGACTTGAGACAAGCCCTACAGACTATTAAGGCATCATGTCCATGGCTCTTCTACATCAGTGTGTTCACACAATGAAAGGTTTTATACACTCAGTATATTTGATCAGTGTACCAAGAATGGCAAACCTTTTAGATACCAAGAGTCAAACTGTAACTCCAAACCCGCTTCTTTATCACAAAGTGTCGAGACTGCAATAAACCTGAAGACTGAAGATTTAGTTCAGAAAAAATCAACTCTACATTAACAACTTTCTTCTTAAAAGAAAACCACAATAAACATGTGCTGTAAGTTCACTGCCCCTGGTATACACTCTTAAAAAGTGTCTGAACTGTCTTCCTTGGCAACCTAGAAACTCCATTTTTCTTTGCTAACCTCTCATACAATGACTGCCTACGCTTCCCCACACTTCCCAGTTGTGAGCTTTTCCAGAACAAGAGCAATCTGTAAGTGCCTGGGAATGTCGTTAGAGCAGCCCTCCAGCATAGACATGTGCCTGATACTCATGCAGGAGCCATACGCTACCTCAGACAGAAGATATTTTCTCTCTTTCTTAATACACAAAATAGGAATTCCCATTCTGAAAGCAGATCCTGAATGTCAAGTTAGAGCCTCTGGAATTTGGATGCTGAGGTAGGAATCTCGGCCTTGTGACTTTCAACTGGAGTGGCCTTGGGCAAGTTTCTTATTATAGCCTCTCGGAAATGGTTCCTTCTTCTATAAAATAAGAATTGTAAGATCTGGAGCAAAGATTAATCAATGATATAACAATTCCTAGCATGGTTTAAGGATTTTCAACAATATTATCTTCATTTCATCCTTTATCCTAAAAGTAAGTTTTCCTTTTATGTTTTAAGAGTTAAGAAAGTTTCTCAGAAATCAAAAGAGGCTTTTTGAAAACAAATTATGTTGCTTTAAGGGAAATAAAAAACTTCCCTACATCAAAGAAAACGCTTCCCTTATTCATGTCTGCTGAGTAGCTGTCTTTGAAACTGCTTCTTTCTGAGTTTAATGTCTTTACAAGATGTAAGAAAAAAAAAAAAAAAAGGTGCAAGAGAAGGAACTGCTGGCGAGAGCACCTGACTGCAGGCACGTGGGATGAAAGCCAGAGTGCAAAACGCAAAAACAGAACAGGCTTCCTGACCTGCCTCAGACATTGACTGGGTGAGGCCATTCTTACTCCAGAGTACCCTGAAGTAAAGCAGCCCCAACAGCTTTTACCCCTTCTACCAAGCCATGTGAGTTACTGGGGACAAAGGAGACAGCAGAGAGAAATGGCATACAAGCAACAGACAGGAGCATCCAGAACTGTCCAGTGTCCCAACCTTCTGGGCAAGTGTATGGCAAAAGACAAAAACAATAGACAAAGCTAATACGGTGTGCAGGGATGCAGGAAGGTTAGGGCTCTTAGGCTAAGACTCCAGCTTCTCCAAACTGGAGCTACTTATTGGGCTTGTCAGGGCTATGCAGGGAAGTCCAGGGAGCAGCTGAGGCAAAAGGCATGACAGTGAGCAAGGCCCGGTGAAAATGGAACAAAGACATCCAAGCAGTAGATCTCTGGGGAGGAGAGAGCTGTTTAGCTCTAAGGCTGCCAGTTATTGCCCTGGATTTCTGAGATTTAGTATTGTCAACTGCAGTGTACTTTGCCTTCAGAGACATCACAGTGTCCCAGGCATGGAGCATGTGGCATGTCACTGGCATATAGCATTCTGTTTCTATATGCCAGCTGCTGGCTTACCAGGCAAGTCATTTAGGCCTGGGACAGAATTATACAGTAATACAGGGAGCCTGTTGATTAATTCTAATGCCTGCTCAGTACCACCTTAGCATGGTCTCCATCACAAGAGCACCCAAAGATAATTTCCAGCAGACATCTTAGCCTTTTCATTTGCTGGTGCCCAGTAACTTATGGATCATTAGAATAAGATCTTTGTGATCTCTAGAAATGAAATACCTAGTGAACATCTACTTTTTCACTAAAGTGTATATCCACTATTCTTTCTCTTGTTGTTGTTTTGTAGCAATGGTGTACTAACTGAAGTATATCCCAATCTTTTTTATATTTCATTTTGAAACAAGATCTCAATCAGTTACACAAGTCAGACTCAAACTTATGATCTTCCTGCCTACATCTCCCTCAGTGCTGGGACAACATGTGTGAGCCACCACACAAGTTTGTATGTGGTTCTCTGAATAAGAAATAGATTAACCCTTTTAGAGAAAAGGACTAAAATGTTCTTGGCATGTACAGTGAATTCTAATTGAAGTCATCACTCACTCTCACCTCCTCAGACAGGACTTCGCAGCTACTGCTTAAAGTCACTTCTCTGTAGCTGTCCTACCCAATTCACAGCATCATCATGTGAAATTGCAGTCACGTACCGCTGAAAGATGGAGACACGTTCTGAGACGTGTTTGGTGACATTATTGTGTGAATGTCCGAGAGCATACATATATAAATTAATATGGCTAAGGCATCAGAAGTAGCATCATTTTATGACACCATTGGTCCACTATTAACCAAAAGACAATATGCAGCCTATGACTGTACAAAGTGCATTTTTAGATTCTTCAATCAAAGCAAAAATACCAATCCCCTCTTTATCACTGTATCCCCACACACTGGAGCAGTATTTGACAGGCAGTCAAGTATTTGATCAAGAAATTTAACCTTCCCCAAAACTTTCAAAAATTGTTGGTTGTGGGGAAGGATATCATAGAAAGAAGAGAGAGGAGGGAAGAAAAAGCAGTTAAAAGATCAAAAATGATCAAAATATGTGACATCAGTATACTCATTCCCCCAAATGAAGGCAACCACCATGTATTGGAAGTACAGACAAATAAAAAATTCTGCTCAGAATGTGTCCCATTGTAAAGGCAGGCTTCAAGCCAAACCAACTTCGATACTCTCTTATTTTAGAAAAACTATTTCTGGGCACATGATTATCATTCATTTGCTCATTTCTGATCTTCGTACATTGGATTTCTAGCCTGAGTAAATGTAATCATAACAACTGGTGTCTTTTTCTTGTTCTCAATTATAAAGAAAAATTTCAACATCACCGGTAAATATTTAGAGCACCAGTGAGCATTCCAGTACCAGTAAATATGTTATTTACTGTGGGACATTGGAGATGCCTTTGGGAGATGAGGGAAGTTACCCTTTATTTCCACTTTGCTAGGATTTTTAAAACATCACACAT
The DNA here is from genome assembly GCA_004027025.1 of Myocastor coypus. Classification (NCBI taxonomy): domain Eukaryota; kingdom Metazoa; phylum Chordata; class Mammalia; order Rodentia; family Myocastoridae; genus Myocastor; species Myocastor coypus. The sequence continues at coordinate 18,780 of PVJA010004634.1, read as the reverse complement.
GAATGCTAATGTAAGCAGATACATTTGCTATACATATTGGAATGATCCTTGGACCTTTGCTCGTGTTGTCAAATATTAAGCCGTCTTTATGTTCCTGTTGTAATTCCAAATGAGTACAGATATTAAATGTTTTACATTCTGCTAGAATTAATTTTGCTGATGTATCAGAATCTTGACATCTATGTTCATGAGTGACATAAATGGGTAACTCCCTTTCTTATAATGTCTTTGTCCAATATTAATATCAGGAGTGTGTTAGCCTCACCAGATGAAGTAGGAGTTTTTGCTATTTCTCTCTTTTCTTGAAGCCAGTGTAGCATGAGTGCTATTTCTAACTCTAGTATTTGTCTTTGTGTATCAATGAGGCCAGCCATCCCTGGAGATTTCCTGTGTGTCTCCTGGATGCTAAGGAAGCAGCAGGTCGTTATCTATCCAGCTCCAGGCCCTGGGGAGCCCAAAGCCTGGTGGCAGCCCCTTCAGGGCTCAGTGTACTTCCAATTCACCTTTATATCTGGGATATCTCTTTAGATCCTAAACCAAGGCATGGGGCACTTATCTCACCTTCTGCCATAGTCCAGAAGGCAAATTTCAGCCCCTTAACCTGGGAAGGATGTTCACAGTGCTCTGCAGTTTGCAAGCCTCCTCCTTCGAAAATGAGTGGAAAACCTGGCCTCTGTCTCACAACCTTGGGTTAAAAAGCCCCAAGTCCAAGGCTCACTGCTCTAGGTTTCCAGCTTCTGCCAGACCCAGCTCAGGTATTCTACGATGTACTGTTACCCACTGAGGCCTTCAAATAGACACACTTTTATGCTCTCCAGACTGCTTAGTTGTGTGTCTGAACTCCCTAGACTGCTATTAACAGATGGTGCTTTGGTTGTCAAATCCAAAACCAATCCAAACCCTTGCAGTCTGGTAAACTCAAAGTGGCAATTTGTAGTGATCTGTGTTCTCACTCCAGCAATACTGCTTTTTGCTGAGAAATTCTAGTTCTCATCAACAGCATCATCTTCAGAGCCATACTTGATCTACATCCCCTTATTTAAACTCAAAAACCTTTCTTGGGTACATTCTACATGAGGTACAAAGGTGCAGAGCCGTGGGCACAACCTACTGCAGAGACAGACGTCTAGATGGAAAAATTCCAGCACAGTGGAGCTCAGAGTACAGAGACAGGAGCAAGGGTTGTATCCACAGACAGAACAACGGGTTCTACTTAGTGACACTGGTGAATAGGTTAGACTTTAGTCTGAGCTCAGGAGGAGGAGCTGGAATTTAGCAGCAAAGAGAAAGCAGAGAGGTGATTCCAGACAAGGGGAACAAAGAGTGAAAACAAAAAAGGAAAGAGGGCTGCATCGCAGGGCAGCACAGTATCCTGCTGCAGAGGACAGATGCCTGGGGGAACACAATGGCCCCAGTGGCACACATTTCAGTGTGCCTAACTTTCTAAGCTACACTCGCCTCCTCTGTGAAATAGCAATAATATTTCAACCTCCTCAGAGAGCTCAATTAAATGAGATGTTGCCTATAAAATCCATAAGATGGTATTTTGTACATAACAAGGTCTCCCTAAATATTGACTTTGATTATGGTAGCATATGAGGTAAGTGAAGGGGACAGTAAAGATAGGCAGCACAGATTTCATTCCTAATCATTTTAGCTGGTTGCATTTTGAAGATCAGACATTACTGTAAATATCCAGAGTTGGAAGGATGTAGAAAGGAGTTAGAGGAGCAACCCCAAAAAGGAACTCAGGAGCAGATCCCATGAGTCAGAACTGTAGTACTCCACTTGAGGCTTCTTGGGAGGAAGCACTACCTCTGCCAGCTAAGACTGAACTGTTACTAAGGTACGACTCTGTGGCTGCCCTGGGTACATCCTAGTCCCCTGAGTACCCACCCATTCCTGCTCCCCCCCTGACCCCCCTCACTGGTGCTGCCCTCCACTGGGGCTGCCTTGCTTCCCCTCCGACAGCTGGACTGATCCTCCTCACTGCTAGGCCCCACTTCCTCTGTGCAACTTTCTCTGCCTGACCCAACCTAGAAACCACAGTGCATTGCTCCATGTTTTATTCCCTCCTGCCCTGCTTTTTGCAATCATGATGTCAAGCCCACATTCCTGCATCTCAGCCCGTAGAACAACCCTTTTCAGGACAAGGGTCCTGCTTCCCATCCCTCTGCGGCATGGTAGGTGTGCATTTTATTTTCTATAAGTGTTCATGAATTAAATAAGAACAACCAGTATGGAATAAAACAACTGCTAAGGTCTTATTCCTAGGCAGGGTTAAAGATGGGATGTTGAAGATACAACAGCCTGATATAACAACTAAGAAATGTGTGATTAATGTATTCATCTGCACAAATTGGAACCTGTCTTCAATTGCAAATCTAAAAATGGTTGCCACAGCATCACCAGAAAGCAATTTTTTCTAAAAAGAAAAAAAAAAACTTTTTGCTATCTTTAATGCATTTACATTTCCACCCAGAGTGATAGCAGAGCTTAAAGTGAAAAACCACATTCAGGAGTCAGAGCATTGGGTCTGGAGCCTGATTCCATCCCTGCATTTCTGGACTAGAGTCAGTTAACCTCTGCAGTGATAATTAGACACCCTGAAATAAGAACAATATCTACTCTGCCCACTCTAAATGAGAATAATGGATAAGAGGGGAGGCTTTAAATGAGCCAGCAGTGCATAAATGCACGGTTCTTTCATGGAGATAGGATTTGGTTTATGCCAAGGGAGAAAAACTAGAATTAAACACTCCATTTTATTAGCTTCACTATCTCTCCTAGAATCTTCTGGAATGGATGCTGCAGTAAGTAGTGAGGAAGTTAGAATAAGGCAAATGTTGTTTCTTCCATGTTCTAAAAATGGGCCCACAGAAGCCAAATCTATTTTCAAAAGTAAGGACCAGAATTGGCAAAGGAAGTTGGGCTAAGATAGGAACATAAAGGCTTGGAAGTGTTTCAGCTGGGAGCTAATCACATCACACTGATTTGGAGGAGGGGAGAGGTGAAGAGAAGCAGCCTCCTCAGATGACGGATGCAAGGGAGGCAGCTGCCTCCACAACCATGTGTCAGCTTCCACCGTGACTGAAGACAACCCCTACGGGACTGAAAGAGGATAAGGAGAGCATTTGGAGCCAAACCCCATGGAGACATTCCCTACACGTGCCTCAGAGGACAATGCTAAATTGCTTGGCTTCCGTGAGGTTTCTCAGCAGAGCACTCCAAGGCAGAGGCGCTGCTCTAATCCTTGTGACTACCAATTGATCTTCAGTCTGTGGACATGTCTGAGCACCAGCTTGATTTTGTTCTCTTCAAGTCCAAGAAAGAATGCAGTAGGAGTTATTGATGCAGTGTTCAATGAAACTGGGAAATAGCCCAGGATATAAATGAACATAATAATTCTATGTCAATCATCTGGTGTTGCTGAAAGGGACTCAGTGCAATGTGCAAATATTTCTAATAACCAAAGACTGTGGTTGGTGAAGTGTTCTAAGTACAAGATCTTGCCAGTGCTGTGCCAATCTGTATTTAATATTTGGATATGAAGTAGAACTATCCTAAATAGGATAGTAAACTATCCTATTCTTTGTTCAAAATGCTGAGCTAATGGAGTTGTACATTTTAATCCCATGGGTGCTATGATCATTTTCTGCAAACACAAATGCATACCAGACTTGGTTCAATTTTACTTTACCAAGACAGATGCCTTGTTCCTCTGTTTGTATACCTAATCAATAAATTTTCAGTCAGGCTGTAGTTGAAATTTCAAAACCAGGTACTGCAATTGGTGAAAGCTGTTGGCCATGATGTATTATTTTCAAAAGCAAGCTAGTTCCCCAAGTTTTCTTTTTTCTACTAAGAAAATAATGAATTGGGGTTTACAGTAAACATTCCCAAACAACAATATTTCATCTCAAGGTACTTACTTTCTTGACATTAAACACATATTCTGGGGCCGGCCAAATAGTTCAGCAGATTAAAGCACCTGCAAGCAGGTTCAGGGGCCAGAGTTCAATCCCCAGGCCTGTCTTGCCAACTCTGCCCCCAGGGCATGCTGAGATGGCAATTGAGACTGGGCGTGGTGGTGTGCACCTGTAATCCCAGCTCTTGGGAGGCTGTCAACAGGCAGATCCCTATGAGTCTGATCTAGTAGTGAGACCTGAACGCCCTGTGAATCCTTCCCTAAAATACAAAAAAAAAGAAAAGAAGGAAGAAAGGAAGGAGAAAGAGAGAGAGAGAGAGGAAGGAAGGAAGGAAGGAAGGAAGGAAGGAAGGAGGAAAGGAAGGAAAAGAAATAAAAGAAGCACGTTTTCTGGAAACGGTGTGCGGAGCGTGAGCAGCATGCAGAGATGGCTGTGTGACCACTGGGACTGGTGCCTGGAGGGCTCAGGGAAAGCTGCCTCTGCTTCTCCTCATGACAATATACACAGAGCACCTGCTCAGCTTCATAGGAAGACTCAGACCAGGTTAAATTATTGCCACTTCCAAAGCATTCAGGGACATTATACCAGTGGTAAGAAGCTTCCACCAGTGGCCCCAAAAGTTTCTTGTAAAGCCATCTTCCTATGAGCCTCATTTTACATGCCTTCAAAAATCAAAGGCACTGTCCCATTCACCGGGACTTACTCTTCTTCCCCTGAATCATCTCTAATCATCCTAATGGGCTATCTATGGGAAATACTTTTTCATATGTAGCCTGCAGGATTCTTGCTATTTTCAGGCAAATAGAGCTAAATTACATGTACTTGTTTTAATATATATAGACTATATGTAACACTAAAAAGAAAATGGGAAATATGTTCTGCTTAAATTTTTAATTACAAAATCAAACTATAAAATTCAATGGCAAAATATAGTCGTCTAACAGAAAAGAACAACCACTTTCGTCTCCCAAATGTGCTTCCAAACACAATGAAGCATCACTTCTCGCAGAGCTTGATGCATCACCGTCACTCACCGAAAGGCTCCATTATCAATCAGATGAATTGTTCAGTATTTCACGATTCTGTTCTTTCCCTGTATCTGCAGAACCAAATAACAGTGTAGAGGGGCCTAAATCTTCCTGGAAGATGCACGGTTTTTAAAAACACACTGTTCCTACTGCCCCAAGTTTTCTGGCTTAGCCTTGTCTGCCTGGGTATATATTTTGACAGTTTTCAACACTTACAGTGGCAATTAATTATTCTAAAACTGGGGGTGGACAGCAGACAAGTAATCATTCATGAATGAGTAAATTGAGGTTGGAAACTCTGGGGTTTGTGGGGATTCTATTTTAGCAGGTCTGGCATCCGCATAACCAGTTACTTCAGTTCAGATTCATATCATCTTAATTAGGACAGGCGATGCAATGTCGCAGCTCAACACGTGTGGTGAGAGTGCGGAGGCATTTGGGATGGCTTAGCTGCTGGCGCCTGATCTGGTGCTGTTTACTAGGACACATGGTTGTGTGCACGAGGAGCAGCGCTTGCCATGTGTGCCTAGGGGTGAGAGAAGCAGCACAGAAGCTGGTGCCCTGGGTGAGGCTCTCGGAGCAGTCACAGCTGAGTGAACCAAGGGGGTGCTTCCCTACCATTCGCTAGCTGAGAACCGTGAAGCAGCCGCTGGAACTCTGTGACTCCGTATTCACTAATTCATCACTCCGAATTATTGGGCACAAAGGAGGCAATGTCTGTGTGGGAGCTACCCAAGTTCTCTGTGGAGAGAATATTGCCCTGAGCACCTGGGCTCTTACTATGCAGATGGGAATCTCTTACTCTTCAAATATTTACATTATCTGTTTAGTTGATACCAATGGAGAGAAAAAAATTCAAAAATGGCTCATGTGGAAAGATGAGTTGCTGAAAACCTGAATTACTGAGGGTTTCAGCAGCTTTCTGTCCTGCTAGGTAATGAGGCTGCCTTCCTCCTGGAGAAGTATACTGGCTTGGCTCTTGAAGGCCTGTATGAAAATATGTAGTTCTTCCATTTCCTTCTCATAGTCATTAAAATATCTTGTGTCTTTGAGGGTTAAGAGTCCTGCTCATACAAGGACAATAAGCACAACCTCAATTGAGTGGAGGCTCTTTGTCTCCATTTTACTCAGTCTTTATCCTACTTCTACAGTCTTCTATCTTTGAGAACCACCACCGTAGTCTGGGTGTGTGTGTGTGTGTGTGTGTGTGTGTGTGTGTGTGTACACACACCTGGGAGAAATCCACTAAGTCATACTTGTGTATGAAAGCTTCCTCATTAAAGTGAAAGCTTCTTATTGTTTAGACCCTAAATAATCCCCCAAAGGCGAGTGTGCTAAAGACTTAGTCACCTGCCTATGGTGCTTCGGAAAGGTGGTAAAACCCTCAAGGGCGTGTGGTCATACAAGGAAGTGAGGCCATTGTGGACACCCTGTAAGGACATTACAGGACCTGGCCTCTTCCTCCTGTTGCCTCCCTAAGGTGAACGCCTTTTCTGCCCCACATGATCTCCTCCATGATACATTGCCTTGCTAGGGCCCCAGAGCAACAGGACCATGGGTCCAGGGATTTCACCTCTGAAGCCAGGAGCCAAAATAAGTCTTCCTGCTTTTTAAGTTGTCTGGGCACTTTGTCACAATGACAGAAACCTAATGCAAAGCTCTTTGAAAATAAAAACTTTGGCCAGGGATTTAGCTCGGTAACACAAGTACCTGCTGGCCAAGTGCAAGGTCCTGGGTTATACTCTAGGTACAAGAAAAGAAAAACTTTAATATATGATTTTTTGTACTAGTGGGTAATTCCAAACTGCTTTTGTTCTGTGCCTTAAATCGGGAAGAGCAAGCACACACACACACACACACACACACACACATATACATGTGTGTGTGTGTGTGTGTGTGTGTGTGTGTGCTCATATTATAATATAAAAAAACCAGTAAAATAGAAAGGAGTTAAAAATGACAATATGGGGCCAGTCAGACAGATCGCTTAGCTGATTAAAGTGCCTGCTTGAGCAGATGCAGGGACCAGGGTTTGATATCCAGGGTGCCTTCCTGGCCCCACTACCAGGGCACGCTGAAAGGAGATTGAGACTGGGCATGGTGGGTACAGTGCTCAGCAGAGCACCTGCCTAGCAAGTGCACAGTCCTGAGTTTGATTCCTAGTGCCAAATAATATATACATACATAAATACATACATACATACATGCATGCATATTATAATCTCAGTGCTTGGGAGGCTGAAAACAAGAGGATTGCGACAAGTCTGACCTGTGTAGTATGGTTCCGCAGACTCTGTACTAAATACATTTTTTTTAAAAAGAAAGAAATCATGACTCAAACACTCTCTTCCTATACCAGTATAGATTGCCTTGTGGGGTGCATTCATTCCATTGTAGAAAAGCTCTCCCCTCGTGCTGTGTGCCAGCTTGATTCTTTCAGCATTAACTAGCCCCAGTGGCCACACAGAACTCCTATGCATTTTTTCTGTGGCTTGTTAGTTCCTACCAACCTCCAATCTCCTACACCCCATTTTCCCTCCCTCCCTCCCTCCCTCCCTTCTTTCTTCCCTTCCTCCCTCCCTCCTTCCCTCCCTCTCCCTCTCTTTCTGTCTCTCTCTGTCTCTATCTCTGTGTCTCTCTCTGTCTCTGTGTCTCTCTCGGTGTCTCTGTCTCTCTCGGTGTCTCTGTCTCTCTCTGTCTGTCTCTCTGGAACCTGTCAGTAGCTAGTTTGTGTTTTAGCATACAGTCATGCTTTCCAGGATTCTTTTTTTTAATTTTAGAGGAGGGTCTACAGGGTGTTCAGGGTCAGATTACTAGATCGGACTCATAGTGATCTGCCTCTTTGCAGTTTCCCAAGAGCTGGGATTAGGCACACGCCACCATGCCCAATCTCAATTTTCTTGATATAAGAGGGAAATCTATCTGCATTTTCCCCTTGTTCTATTAAATACAAGGAGCAGGTTTGGTAAATAGATTGGCAGCTCCAGCACTACATGCCATGTGGCCCACTGAGGCTGGGTGTGTCACCACACACCTGTAATCCCAGTGCTAGGGAGGCTGTGAAAGGAGATTCACTATGAATCTGAGCTGCACAGCAAAACCCTATGCCAAATAAATTCATTAATTTTAAAAGATAAATACGAGAAACAGGGGCTAGAGCTATAGCTCAGCAGCAGAGCACCTGCCTAGCAAGTACACAGTCCTGAGTTTGATTCCTAGTACCAAGTAATACATACATACATACATACATAAATACATACATACATACATATATACATACATACATACATACATACATATATACATAGAATCCTTGGAAGTGAGGCTGCTCATTGCCAAAGAGCTGGTGTTGTGCCTGGTGTTGCTCACATGCGGTGTGCCATATAGAGGTGCACCCATGATGATCATAGAGAAAGTGCTTTGCAGAAACAATCTGGCCATTTGATCTAGATTGTAGAGCGTGGTGTGGGGACAAGGGTGAGCAGCTGTGGCACCTGTGGTACTAGCGCCTGGGCCCTCTTGTGAGAGTCCAGGGAGCCCATGCAATAGCTTTCTCACTAAACATGTGCTTAGAACTTCTAAGATTGGGTATTTTTTCTGAGAGTTTTCAATCTTCCTTCAAGATAAAATATGGACTAAAAGATTAAATTAGAATGCAAGCAGTGGTCAAATTCACAAGAAGTGGAAGCTGACGCTGAATGGGGCCTGAGCCTGCTGCTGACGCCATGCTTGACTGAGCCTCATCTGCCCTGAAGAAGCCAACCAGGAATACAATTTAAGAAACGAATGGGTTTTATCGCAGGGGAAATTTTCCATCCCTGAAAGGCGAAAAATAAAATCCATCCAACTGTCAACAGTATGCAGCCCTCCCCTTCAGATGGAACACCCACTGGGGCACCACCTTCTCAGCCATAATGCCTCCTTCCCCCAGGCAGCTCGCCGGCATCGCCAGCCTGCTCACCCCAGAGGGCGTGGCCCTCCCCACAGGCCTCCACCCCAGGCTGCTCCCTGTGGTGGCCATGGCTCTCCACACCCGAAGGAAAGACAAGTCGTTTCTCTTCCTCTGAGTCCCAGATGCATGCTTCTCATGGCTCTGGTGCTCCCCGGAAAGGAGATAAGCTGGATGGTGGTAAAAGCAGAAAGGTTGCAAATGCTGGATGTGAACGCTCGAAAATGTCTCCATTTCCTGAGGTTGTTTCTCCGATTGGTCTCCCTTCATTTGCCGCACACCAAGTGGTTTTTTGGGAGCCCCTGAACTCTTGCAGCACTCGGAGATAATGGCCTCTGCGCCCAGGTCCCAGAGACCCCTTGCCAACTGCAGGCAGCTGCTGCAGTTTGTATTCTGACACTTTCTTCTTGAGACTACCAGAATTGCCTCCTAATTGATCTCCCTCCCTCTGATCACAACCTCCTCCAGTGTATCCTCCGCACTGCTGTCAGTATCTTTCTGAAATGCAAATTAGATGACATTTTATCCTTGCTTTAATTCTCTGATAGCTCTACATCACCCACAGGTTACATTTCAAATGAAACATGACATGCAAGCTTTTCTTACTCTAGTCCCAGGTGATTTTCTAGCTCTGGTGCAAGAACCTCAGCTCTCTTCTGATCCACTGTATACCTGTCAGCCACACGATGTGGCTTCTTTTTTTTGATGTACCTCTGCCCTCAAGCTCAGTCCTCTGCCCAGGACATCCTCTTCCATTCCCTCACCTGGTGGATGCCTTTCTCTACTTGGGGCTTAGCACAGATCTTTCCTTCCTCAGCAGATTTTTTTCAAATACCACCAGAGTTCTTCACCAATGTCTCTGTTCCCTCCTTAGATGTCTGATGTTCTCTCTGTGTTGTAGAATGCTTCTTTGCAACTCTTCTTCTCTATTGCTTACCTCCAGACACCCAAAGGTTAATCAATAAATCCTCGAGAAGCAGCTGCACAGAAGAGAGCATTCTTGTTTGTAGGTGGCCCACTCCCTAGGTGTCTGGAAGTAGAAGATCTCAGACTCAGCTACCAATTCTTTGGAAATAGTTTTTCTCAAGTTAGAGAAGTTAATAAATAGAAAGTGTCAATGTAAAATTAAATAGAGGCAAGTATAATCCAGTAAGTGTTCCCAGCACTAACTTTTCTTCCCTACTATGTATATTTATCACTTCTTAGATATTAGTTCTGGTTTAAGCATATGTGTATGTATAGCTCATCTAAGTCCAGGGTGAACCAGCTGCAGGCTGGATTGCATCAGTGGCTCTGCACCTGATGTTCTGTGATTGGACTAGCCCGGGACATTGAAAATGTACTTAATCACTGAATTGAGTCTTGATTGTCTTTCTATTTTTATAGAGAGGCAGTGAAATTCAAGTTAAGAGTGCCTTAGCTAATGGATGTGTCTTGATGTTAAATGAGAATGCTTTGACAAATCAGTGTCTAAGCTCATTAAAAAATTCCACAATGAAGCCACCATGAAGGTCCAAGTCAAGATTTCTACCCACTTTGCCTAGGAGTTACAATCCACTTTCCCTTCAGCTAATGGTTCGCCACTGCAAGGTACCAGCCCCCAGGAAGATCTACATTTTTTTTTTTTTAGAAAGACAACAAAGGCACTCAAGACCTTTCCGAGGTACTTTCTCCAAAATGTGACAAATTAAATTTAAAAATAATTCTGGAATGTATTCTCCCCTACATTTATAAAAGAATGACTGTTCTGCAAGGCACCATTAATAAAAGAGGGGAAAGACTCCCCAAAGATTTTCACTTTCAATTCTACACCAGATTGAAAGGTGTTCAGAAAAGCAAATTGTGGTTCAACTATTAAAAAAGAAAAACAAAATGAAAAATTGTTGTGGGTGGGAACATGTTAAGAAATGTAATAACTGTAGTATTTGTTAATCCCTTGAGACTAATATTAAATACTACTTGAATCTAAAAATCTCTAAATAAAAAATAGTGTAGTTACATGCTAGTGCAAAGGTAATTTTTCTATTCATTTAGAAAAAAAAAAAGAAATAGGTCTCTTACTAAACTTCATGCAAGCTCTCTTTTATAACTGTATGTTTAGCTAACCAGTATTTTCATTGAACTATTTCATTTAGGAAATGTTAATGTAATTGTCATTAAGCAAGTGTGTGTGTGTGTGTTTGTGTGTGTGTGTGTGTGTTAGAGATTAGATCTAGGGCTTCTCACATGCTGACCATGCACTCTGTTAATTTCCACCCAAGCACAACAATAGTATTTTTTAAATTTAGCGTGTTTGTCCCTTTGTAGATCAGTAAAAGCAATAATATATAATTATCCAAAACTATTTTGCTCAACTAGTAAAAATTGGGACACAGGACCTTTTTATCTGAGTCAGATTACTATAATCCATTCAGTGCCTCTGGCAGTAGTCTATGCAAAATGCCATAAATGAAGCATAAATTCTTGTAATGTGTGAGACCAACTTGTAATATGCCCCGGAGACATTGTGTTGGGGTTTCTTTCTTCTACATGTTATCATAACTATAGCTATAAATGTTACTTTGGTAAATATTTTTACTATTTCTGTAAGATTATACTGGAACAGTCTAAGGTTTTATTGTCCCTTTTTATGATTTGAAGTTAGAATTTCCACTCAACAAACATTTGCTGAGCAGTTGCCCTGCGCTGGCCCTGCACTGAGCACTGAGCACTTACGTGTGGTTGGGATAAATTTACCCTGCCTGTTGAGATGTGGGGGGAGCGCCATGACCTGTCTTGTTTTTCTCAAAGTTTCCATTCTCACTGATAGCAAATGAGGAGGCACTTAAGATATTCCATTCAAAGTTAGCTCTGTCTCTTCTAATGAAAAGGTCAAATTCTCCTTCAAGGTTCTCTCTTCTCTCTTCTTCCCAAAATTGTATCAGCAACTGAAGGAAGCATAGGAAACTTGCAGGCAGTGAGGGAGGAGTCTGGTTACAGTGTGACACTGCTCTGTGGGCCATGCCATGCAGTATTCTGAAAGCTTCCAGCCAAGGCTTGGGATTGTCCAGGGCATCCTACAGCCTGAGAAACAAGTTCTAAGTCTGAGAGTCCCACAGACCTTGCTGGTGACTTCTAATTTCTCCTGTCTCTCTTGGGAGTTTCAAACATAGCATGCATGCGGAGAGAAATTGGGGAAAAAATTAGCTCAGACATTCCTGGGCTTTTTGCTCTCTTTCTCCCTCCCGCAGAAAAAGAGACTAATTATCTTCCAGTGTAGTGCTTGTGGACACACACAGTAAGGTGAACAGTAAGGTGATCACATGACTTAGCATCAAAAGATATACACTTTATTTTTTTGAGGTTAAGAGCAGAATATATTTACTAGGTGAAAGAAAGTTCTCATCATAGAGAGGGACAGGAGGAGAGGCCCCAGTGGGTGGTCCCTGGGAAGCTGTCTCTTCCAGGGACTTTTATAGTGTAAAACCATGCAGGGAGGCAGGTCTAAGGTGATGAGAACATGGGAACTTGCATAGGTGGGCAGGAGGTGGGATAAAACTATGGTCAACCAATGAGATTACAAGCACTATTGCTAAAGTAAAATTGATTAAATCCAGTACCAAATGAGGAAGCCAGTCATGCAGCAAGTGGGCCTAAACATAGGACAAGGTCTTTTCCTGTTGGGAGTTGGTTTAGGGACTAAAAGAGAGACACACTGAAAGTAAAAAGATGAAGGAAGGTAGCTCTCATAGTGGATACCAGGCAACCAACCAGGACCCACCAATAAGCCTGGTCTCTAGTTAAGTGGGACCAGAACTCAAATATAAGGTTCTTTGTTCCATTTTTATAATGGCAAGTCCTAAATAATATTGTATAATTGATATAGCAAGAGACTGTCTAGTAAAAACTTTGATAAATAATATTGTATAATTGATATAGCAAGAGACTGTCTAGTAAAAACTTTGATGTATACTGAGGTTCTTAAACAAAAGTTCTCTAGTGTTTATGTATATCAAAAACATGAAATCATGCGTAGCCTTTGGCTGGCTGTAGTAAAGAAATCATCTCAGGAGCTGCTCTGGTATTGGTGTCATGGAAAGAGAGGCAGAATTTAAAGAAAGCAGCTCACAGATAGACATTAGTCGGTAGCTCATTTTCTAAAACTACCTGTTGGGTTGGCTTCTTAGGTACTTCTGGTAGTTGTGAGTATTATTTTTTCTAGCATTAGATACAGAGGATGAATATATTCAATCATGTTTGAATATATATATATATATATATATATATATATATATATATATATATACAGATAAATTGGTGTGAGTAGAATTCTCTTTGTTCTAGGACACCGTGGAGAAAATGCCCAACTCCAGTAAAAAAAGTATTATTGACTTGAGGGATTTCAATTGTTCATTCATTCATCTTGCATACAGCCACAGTCTATTTTATGCCATGTGAGAACAATAAGTGTGGTGGCTAAAGCCGAGTGCCAGGCCCGAGGTTAAGCATACACACTACCATGGCAAGTAAGTGGATGCTCTGTGGTCCACAGACTTGCCTCAAAGCTTCGTAAAATCCAGTCAGTTCAAGCTCTTGTAAGTTATACAAAGTAGGTAGCAATTGATAATACAACAATAAATGTAATGTCAATGTTTTAAAGGCTTTCTGTATGTTGGATACTGAGGTAGACTTTCTATACATATTTCTAAGTCTCTGGGGAAACGTGTGTAATAAGAACTAAAGGAAAAAATGTTGTAGATGTGGACAAGTCTTAATGAGAATAACATATCACGTTCCATGGCCAGAGGGCCACCTGCTCTCTCCTATTTGCTTCACTGCAAATGCTTAGAGGTATCCTTCTTGGTACTTAAGCCTCTCCACATCTTCCTGAAGGGTTTCATGGTGAAAACTTTTCTAGGCCCTTCATAGCCAAGATGATGTGTTTGCTGTGCTCTCTACTCCTTTATATGCACTCAACACAACGCAATATAATTTTTAATGTCATTTTTAGTAGAGTTTATTGGCCATGAGAGAAATGACTGTCTTCTTTATTGATTTGCCAGTCCTTACACATAGGTGTTCAATAAATATTTGAAATAAGTGACATTAACAGATTTCAAACAATTGTATGCAAGACAATCTGCAGTTGCAGTTGGACAAAAGAACTTCTGTTCAGTCTGTGACATTTTATTTTGTTCTTCCCATCTTTCCCCTCAATCCTATTTTTGCCCTCTTCCCATCATTTATCACCTACATAAGCAATGAAATTACTTCCTGATGTCTTTTATTGGCCTGATTTTGAGTGAAAGATTCAAACAACGCAGATCGAGTAAGAACTTCCTTTTTCACAAAACCTTCTCTCCATTTCTAATTCAATCCTTTTCTTGCTGCATAAGTAGCTGTGTAGAACAATTCAGCAGAGTTCTTAGATTTTCTTGCAGTCTGTCTGTCAGTTGATGGATCTGAGGGCTGTTGTTCACTTGAGAGCACACCAGTGATGGACTAGCTCCTCGCCGCTTGCTTCAGCTTATGCAGCAGCTTCTGAAGCCTTCAATCCCAAAGTTATCATCAGTCATAACTAATATTTGTAAAGAACCCTGAAGCCGTATGAGCCCCTTTGTGCAGTACTTTCACTTGATTGATGTTCACAACCACTTATATGCAGGTTAAGACAAGCACTATGGTCATGCAGATTTTATCCATGAAGATGAGGCTGAGGGAAAAGAAGTGACCCTAGTGTCCAAGTGCTCACCGGCCTACCCCAATGTCAATGGCGGGGGAGGCCAGTCTTAGCAGAGGTCCTTGCAGGTTCCAGCCTCTTACCACTACTCTGTCTTATCTCCAGTTTCATGTAGAAGGTTCTTTCTTCTGGTGGTAGAATGAGGGAGAGAAGTAACAAGTCATCAGGAAAAGCAATGTAGTGGCTCTGATGCTGCATCTGTCTGATTTGGGGGCATAAGAAAGAAGGTATCAGCTGCAAAAGAGATGAGTTGAAGCTTTAGGAGCACAGCTCAGGAGAATGTTCTCTTGAGCTCCAGTCACGCATGCATTCATCATCAGCTGGTAACAAACAGTGAGTTGACTTTGCCACTCAACTTTGCCTTCCCTAAATGACAAAAAGAAATGCGAGCAGCTCTGAGGTTAGGAGCTTATGATCCCCGTAGAGGACCTGCTCAGTAAGGGGCCACTGTTGAGCTCCCCGGCCAGTATAGGCCCAGAGGCTTCCCTCCATCCATCCACACCTAAGAAAACCACCAGCCCTTCCAAGGCTGGGCCCAGGCCACATGGAGCCACGCCAGACACACCTCTGTGCTCTCCCTCATCTCAGTGATCATTCTCCCTTTTAGCATCTAGAGATGCCAGCAGCCCAGGCTTCTCCCAGCATGGAACCCATCCTCACAAAGGGTTGCCAGGCACCTGAAGCTGTCCTTATCCCTCCTGTTCCATTTCCATTGTGGGACTGACCTCAGCCAATAGGAGGAGTTGGTTCTGGCAGGGTTCTTTTGTTTGTTTTTGTTTCTCCTAAGGAGAGTAATCTTTTTCTTATCATAAAAATAATACATTCTCAGAAAAGTAAAGTTTAAAAAATATAAGCTTGGAGGAACTAAAAATGTGCTATTGCTGTCTGATCAAACTATGACTGTATTTGGAATGAGTTTCCTTTTAAGCTTTTTAAAAAAAAAATGATACTGCAATAAATTTGATACCTGACTTTTATACTTAACATGCTAATGGAAATATTTTTCTTGTGTTAATAAAATATTCTCATGTCACTTTATATAGTTATATCATAATCCATCATATTGATAAGGCTTAATGAGTCTTTTCTTATTAGTTTTCTTCCTTTCCCTATTATAAAAAATGACTATAATCCATATTTTGTGCATAAACTTAATTGCAGAACTTTGAATTTTCCCTGTAAGTAATTAAAAATAGAAGTATTAGATCTTGACTTGGAACTCTTGGTTCAACACACAGAAAAAATATGAGTAATTCTTGGTGTACTCCTTAGGATCTTAGTGTGAGTGCTGGGACAGGGTGTGGCACTGAGTAATAATAAATACTAAATGCTTGTTGTATACGTGAATTGGCTCAATCCCACTAACAGTATTTTCATTGTGAAAGACACTTGCCAACAACTCTATCATAAGTTATAGTGAATATAGAACATAATGGAGGAAGAGCTTCTGAAAAGGATTAATTCAGTCAATACTGTGACACCCGTAGCCTGTTGTGATCAAAGCAACCATGATGTTTATGACCTCTGGCAGCACCTTGGTCAGTCAGTCAACATGACCCTGGCATCCGGCTACAGCCTAGAAGTCTAATAACTGTGACATAGTCTCTCTTCAAGATGTCTACGTGCTTATAGGAGAGATGGAATTCACTGGGCAATACATAAAGTAGGTCAAGAAGTTCCAGTTGAGTGGCAGCATAAGTACAGTGAGCTCTTGCTGGGGACTCATCCTTAGGAAAGGGGCTTCGGAGCTGGGATTTGAGTGAGAGTACATGAGAAAAGCTTTATAAGCAGGTGCAAATACAAAGAGCCGTTCTTCACAAGTGATGGAATGGCCGTCTTCCCATCCCTTCCCAACCTCAGCCAGCACTTCCTGGTGCTACCATCTACATCTTAGTGAGCATGAGTTGCTCTCATTTTTCCCAGAGCAGAATTTAATGAAAGAAAAGCAAACAGGTCTAGAGAACCTGAGAACTAGAGGCATCTGGGGCCAAGGGGGCAGAACAGAATACTAATAAAATAGGAAAGGAGTATTTGTAAGTAGAAGATATGAAGCAAGATCGCTGAGCTATCTAATGGAGAACAGAAGATTACACACATAGAATATAATGGATGTCGAGAGTTGTGGAATAATACCACTCTAGCTCTCAAGCACCAAAAGCCTCCTAGGGTAGGCAGATGTGCCTGGCTCCTACCCTAACCCTGAAAGTATCTGTCCTCTTCTAAAAGTTCACCACAATGGTTAATCCCCTCTCAGTTTATAGCTCTATTTTATTTGCTCTTAGCATACATTCTACAGCAAGTTGTGGACCATAAATCTGTGCTCTCAGAGCAAGGATCTAGACTGGTCGTCAGGGGCCCATTAAGCATGGCCTTTGAGCTGAGCTCTCCCTTCAGACTGGAAGTCCATCACACTCACCCCCTTCTTCCCCTTAAGCTTGTCTCCACCTCTGAACTTTGTGAGGTTGCTCCTAGAACTCTCCCCCTCAAGATCGTCACACACTTGGCTCCTTCCCATCTTCCACGTGTCTCCTCAAATGCCATCTCTTCTCAGAGGTGTCTGTGGCTTCCTTATCTTTTTCATTATGCTTCTATGCTCTTACAGTACCTGTTCTTCACTCAAGTTCCTTGTGCATGAAGTTGTTGGCTATGGGTCCCATACCCCACTAGAAGGTTAGCTTTATGGGGTCAGAAAGTTGGCTTCTGTGGTCTCTGCCAGAGCCTTGAATCTAGAATAACAGCTGCCAGCTGGTAGGTACTCAATAAGTGTGCACTGTAGGCACCAGTAATCCACTGTTTAGAAACTACTGCAGTTTATATCCTGAGCTTCTTGCCCTTAGCTGCTCCGCAGTGTTTCCTGCCAATTGCTGTTGATGTAACATTTGTGTTAGGCAGGACAAGCGTTCCTTTCCATCTCCACTGCCTCATGCGGCATCAATTGCTGACGTGATCTCTTCCGGCCACATTGCTAGCCTCAGCTCTGATCAGCAGAGCACGAGAACGACTTTATATTTATTCTTGCCAAAAGCACACACACAAGCAGAATGAAACCAGTTCTGATGCGTTTTGAGCCACCTCACATCGTAAAGCCCTTTCTGCCATATTTTCTTGCCGATAGCTGTTCTGGAGAGGAACAAAATGGGGGAACAGTTCCCCAACCCCCACCACTGCAGCGACATCAATCATAGCAAGACTGGAAAACTCCAGAGTAGGAAGGGAGAGGAAAATAAGAGGGAATGCACCTTGGGCGCGTGGGCAAGACTTGCATTTTCCCTCTTGTCTAGCTCTCCAAATGGCTAAAGTAGGCTGCGACCCTCTCCCAGGTCCTAGGGCCCTCCTGAGCCTGCCTAAACTTAGGGAATAGCTAAGGATCCACCACTACTGGTGAGCAGACTGTGTGGAGCAGGGCAGAGTACCAGAAGAGCAGGAGCTTTAGGATCACACAGACTGGCTCTGACGCCTGTGGCTGTGCATGGTAATTCGTCCACCTCTATCTATCTCATCAGGGGTTAAATGGATGCAAAAGTGACAGTCCGCAGGCCATGTCCATGTGTGCAGAGGGCGGCCGCACACAGACTGGTTCTGTGCCTGGCAGCTGCTCCGTACACAGCTGCTGTTAGTGAGAAGCTGAGTTTAACTACAGGCGAAGTAATCCAGGAGGGAATTTGTCTGTACCCACCAAGTGAAAAAGAAATAAAACAGATTTTCATTGGCTGTGCTTTTCCATTTCAAAAGCCAAAAACACGCGCTGTGCCTGATGAATGTCCTCTTAGATGCAAAGCAGAGCCAAAGCGTCCCGCTTTGTCCAGATCAGCATTGGCCTAGAAAGCGTCAGTGTAGCTGGGGTTTTCACTAAAGGAGCAGCTGTGTGGCTCCCATATTATGGGTGGCACTGACCCTCCCATCCTATGAGGACACTAAATATTGACAGCTTTAGATCCACATCAAAGAAATCTCTAACCCACAGCTTTTTGCCATCAATATTGAGCATAATCCCATAAAATCCTGACTTCTAAATCTTACTTGAGACCTGGTAAGAGATTCTGCTGAAACCAAAGTATGAGTACTTATTTTATTTTACTTTTTATGTGTCACTTAAAAATATTTATTTTTTTCTTTTAATAAGAAATAACAGGGGCCCGGCAGGATGGCTCAGTG